>JAVQJD010020977.1:0-18714 GCA_036023655.1 Nannoperca australis
GGGATTATAACTACTGCTTTTTTTGTTGTTGTTGTCCCTTTCTCTGTACAGCACTTTGAATTGCATCCGTGTATGAAAGGTGCTATATAAATAAACTTGCCTTGCCTTGCCTTGCCTTGTAGTTAGTAGTCAACAGCAGTCTAGACTAATCACATAAAGAATAGACTGTCTGTTGCCAGCTAAATTACTGGATGGTACAGAGATTAATATTCTTTGTTTTTCCCTTCAGACAAAGTCTAGGCAAACATAATGCCATTTAAAGTGTGAGAATAACTGTACCACATGTTTGCTATTCAGCACTTAATGGATGAGACGGACAGACAGAGAGCCTTGATGTCGCTGCATGAATCCCCTGTGTTTGCCAGGGTTAAAGCATGTGTGAAGTAAAGGTGTCGTGCTTTATTCTCTGTAATCCCCATGTCACCTTACCTTTCCAGGAAAATTCCCAGGAAAAAGCTCACATATGGGCCATCAATGACTCTAATCAGAGGGAGAGATGGTCAACAAGCCAATCAACAGGCAGTGAGGGTGAATGGGGTCAATCAGAACGCAGGGTTTTCCCCACCTGACATGTATGAGTCTGTCTGTACATATGTGGATGTGCACACAGTAGCATGTATAGGTGTTGGGAATGTGTGTGTATTATGTAGAGAAACTCAGAGGTTATTGTCACACTCTGTGGCGTATAAATATCCATTCTGTGAGCGACAGTTATGGATGACCACTAGTTATCCTACATTACCATATTATTACAATAACATTAACCAACCCATTAAGAGGTAGGAGGGTGTTCCAAGGAAGGAAGGGAGTTGGACTGTCCTCAATCAGAAAATGTTTTATATTTGCTACTTTATGAAACTGGTGCAGCCATTTTATATTTTTTGATACCAATGGTATCAGTTTAAGTAGATTAGATCTTTTTATGGAATTCAATGAAGTGGCCATTTAGACAGGAAAAAGCTCTGCGTAAAAACAATCCAAGGGGCTGCATCGGTGGGGGCGTGTTGTTTCAGGTACCAGTGAGACAAAAAAATAAAATCCAAAAAAGTCCAGATTGGGTAACATATTAATGAGTTTGAGTGCTTACCAGACAACAAAACACTGCAGATAATCTACCAGTAATGTCCTCCTGCACGTATTTGATTGGCCAATGCAGCTCCTTGCTGAATGTTCTCACATTGCATTCCTTAAAAAGTTGAACCTGGTTCAACTTTTTGTCCTCTGCATTGGCATCTCCACACTGTCAAAAAAGTGGTCCCATTCAGCGGATGACAGGAACATGTCCTCATTCTATCAACTCAACCCAAACTGTGATGGCTTTCCGCAGAGGTCACATTCTTTGTTTAAAACGCAGACCCTTTATGAATTGTAAAGTAGACTATAAGTTCAGTACGTGGACAAGAGTGTCCACACAATGTTGTATACTTCTGATCTGTGGCTGTCTCTAATGGTTTGGCCTAGGCCTCTTAGTTTCAATTAACGGGAATTGTAACACTCCACAGCATACAAGGATCACACAATAGACTGCTCCCAACTTTGAGGAAGCCCCTGTCCCGTTTTAGCATGAAAATGCCCACGTGCACAAAGTGAGGTCCATAAAGAAATGGTTTTCCGAATTTGGTGTGGACGGATTTGGCTGGCCTGACTGAAGCTCTTGTGGCTGAATGAGATGGATCCTTGTAGTCAGGTTCCCAACCCCTGCAGACAGAGTACAAGTTGTTCTAGCAGCGTATTATTGCCCAGGGTTTTGGAATGCGATGTTCAGACAATAGTCACACATAAGTGTGATGTTCGAGTGTCTACATACTTGCCATTAGAGAGAGTTTTAAGCATGAGGTAAATGTAATCTCTAAATACCATCTTATCTTGATGTTGTGCTGACTCTTTGAAGATGAGTTTATCTCTTCAAGGCCACAAACTATGAATCTCTCAAACTATTCATCTCGAATTATTAGATTATCAAAACTGTATCTGATGCTCCTTGTATTGAGTTTGTGCATGCGTGCGTATGCTGGTGCGTGCGTGCGTGCGTGCGTGCGTGTGTGTGTGTGTGTGTGTGTGTGTGTGTGTGTGTGCATTTTACCTGAGTGTCTGTGAGAAAGAGAAAGAACAAGAGCAGCTCGAGGTGCGAGCAGCACGGGGGGGGGGTCCCTACTGTAAATCACAGGATATTCTTTGAGGTGATGTATGGACGATCCAGAGACACAATAATCAAATGAGATGCTGTTAAAGCTGTCAATCAGAGGAGGGATTCCTCCTCACTGCTTCCCTCTGCATCAGCTGTCTCATGAGGTGGCTCAGTGCCAGCCCCAGATTTATTTCTGTGTTGTTTATTAGAGTGACTAATGAGGAAAACTGTCCTACTTTAAAGAAGACAAACGCAGCCCAGTGATCACTGCCTCTTTTAAGATGATAGATCAGACAAAACGGTCCTATCTGTCCTAGGTGGGAATCTCTAATGGAGACATGATTGGAAGATTTTGAGTCTGTTGTTGTTTTGTTCTTTTCTTTTCATAAAATATCACTACTTGTCATTTGCACTCCCCTCTGCCTACCACCTGCAGTCACAGCCCGGCCATCACAGCTTTCTGTCATCTACTTGTTGATCTGTTCAGCGCTATCCAGTGTGCGGTTTGAATGTAAACACGCTGTATTCTTTCCACCTCTGCTCCAGGTGTTCCAGCGGTTACATCTGTCCAACGGGGATGAGAGCGCCGCCCTCGGGGAGCTTCTGCGGTGGCGGCGAGCGCAGTGTGAGGGGCGGGGTGTCTGGAAGCACCGTCCACCTCAGTCCCCACCCCTGCCCCCCACGCTGCTCTGGACCAACAAGAAAGCCTCTCCATGAAAGAGGTTGTGTGATGCAGTCACATGTATTGGTTATGAAGATCCTCCCTCTCTTTCTCTTCAGCCACACTCGCACGTGCTCTTTTTTTAATTTTATTTTTTATGTGGACCAAGTAACCTCGCTTCCCAGGGGATAGGTTAAAGCTCCAAGCCCCAAAGCGTGAGCCTCATCCCTGGGCTAAAGGTCCTGCCTCTGCGCCTCTGACCTCGACTGTGGAGGAATCCCTGACTTATGTAATCGAAGATCAGCACTCGGCACTGCTTTTTTTGTTTTTTTGTGATCAAAGATTTTGTTGACAAAACAGTCCAAAAAAGAATGAAGGTCAAATTGTTGTTTATTTTCAGTTCCTCTGAGACAAAATGTATGATGAGGCTGAATAAAAGAGCAGACTAGCATTGTTTTCATAGTAGTCAGATACTAAATGGCCCGTTTAGTTTATCATGTTGTTCTGCTCCACACAAAGGTTCTCCACCCCAAAACATGGTGCTGATTATACTTGACGTGCTGTCCCGTGATGTTCCCATGAGTGCTTGTGTGTGCACCCCTGAGTCTGAGTCCTCTCTGAAGTTTACAAGTCAACTGGCGCCTTCGGACACCTCCAGTTTTTAGCATCACTGTACTGGCTTAGATATGGGACCTTTTCAGGTACGCAGCTCTCACTTAGCCTCTCGTGTCTGGGCTCTAAGTGCTTCTGCAGCCCTGGCAACGAGCGACCAGGGGTCAGGGTAACCTCAGTAATATCCCAAGGTGCACTTCTCGTCCCCATTGTTGCCACCAGCCTTTGAGGAACAAAAACCTCTGGCCAAAATGCAAACTACTGCACTAACCTTTACTAGTAAAAGGGGATTTAACAAAAAACCTGCTTTGGTTGAAGGTATAAAAGGTAAAGATAAAATGACAGGTATATAGTTCATGTTGTGAACGTGAAACTCTGTGCCAAAGTGACACAACTTGTGAAAGATACGTCTAGAGTAGTATAGTTCAGTAAAAACTGATGTACACAGTAGTTCCCATATACTCACATGTACAGATTCACATAAATGACCAAACCACAGCTGTTACTGCAGTTCAGTAGTGATTCAATGGACTGTTTTTAAATACATCAAAAGAACATGTTGAAAAGAGGGGCAACAGAACAACAGTCTACACTTGAAAAGTAGCGACTTAACTCTGATTGTGTCTCATCAGCGCCTGAACAGTGTCGGTGTTGTTCAGAAGACTGTGCAGAGCTCAGGAACTCACGCACAGATGAACTCTATTATTGTACAGATCCCTCCGTGTGGGTGTGACGCCCACTACCTTCCGTGACGTCCCTCCATCTCCTTTCCCCACTCGACCCCAACAAACACACCCCCACTCCCCCACTCGCTCTTTGCCCCTCCCCCCACCTTCCTAATGGATCAAACCGGCTCTACGGGTGTCTCCATGGTAAACGCTCTGTAAATAGTGACCAGTGTTGTATGTTCTAGCTTTTACTATAGCAGAAAAGCACAGGGATTGAATGGAAAGACGAGGAAGAGAGGAGAGTATACTGTCTATGATGGTGAAACAGATTTAAGAATGTCTTGGGTTAGATGCAATGAGGTAAAGAAAAGAGGTTTATTTTAAAATGTGAATATCTTTTTTTCAGAATGATTGACTATGGCTATGAAATTCTTTATACTCTATTTAATATTTGTTTTGTCCCCCTTGACTCTGTTGTTCTGTTCCAATGATGCAAGGCAGACGTTTTCATTGTATATGGATGTTTTATTGCACAATATTTATGTGGTGTCGTGTTGACTTCTGTAATGGGCTGGGCGTGTCTCGACAAGCTGTGTGATCTTTGAAGATCGGTCGGAATTGTTAGAGCCTCAAAGTATCAATAGCTCTGGTTGATTTCTCATTCCCACTGATCACCCACGATGTGTCTGATTGATTCTGCCTTACAAATTAGCAGCACCATCACAGGATCGATCTCAGCTGCTGCCGGTGCAGGTGCAAAAGTATTCAAGAGGAATTAGTGGAGCCCGCTGATATTTACAACAGAGATGGCAAATCAGCTGAGCTGCGTTTTTTTTTTTTGTGACTGACTGGCTGAATGTATAGACGCAAAACTTTCTTTCACTGCCTGTGAACATCAATGACACCCTGTGTATCTTATTACCGGAACATGCTCCTGTATCTAAACAGTGTACGTGACTGCTTAATGTGATCGTCTTCAGAAGTTATGTATGCAGTTAATGGGTTTTTTTATTTTTAAAGCAAGTTAATAACGACGCAGCATTTCTGATAAGGTATTGGTTTGCTCCATGGTTCACACCTTGTGTGCTGTGATTGGGGAACAATTCAATAAGTGCATTGCAGAACTTTGTCTAACATGTCCGTCGTGGTATGATTCAGCTCATTCATCTGTGATCAAACACAATAGAAAGGAACCGAGATCAAGCCAGTCAACTTGCCAATGCCAATGAAGGATAATTTAAAGCCTCTGTATTGGTCCTTTATTATGATCAGTTAGTCACACGCATTATGGTTTCATGTATTATTACTGAAATCATGAAATGAGGACATTATTTGTTTGTTTTTTATTGTCTTTTGAAGCATATGCTTTTTACCTTGCATGACCATATGTTGGGCCTGGCCCTCTATAACGTGCTCATGCTGAAATGATAAAAAATGGCTGTCTAATGTGAAGAACTGCTTCCCACTGCACTGTGAATCACTGCGCTGTCCCCTGTCTCTCATCTCAACGCTCGTCATTTACATCCACCTTTTAACTGGAACGACCCACGCACATATCAGCTCCATCATATACAATCCCAGATGACCTAGCTCAGTCTGTTGTAAGCATTACCAATATCTGGCAGCCAGATTACTGCCAGTCATTGTTGTTAGTCAGAAATCTAAAACTCCTCTGCTCTGAGATCAGCTCTCTGGTGCTACTGCCAGTGCAGAATGGCTGTTTTATTGTCCCCAGTCCAATTATATTTGACCAGAGAGAGACAGCGTTTTAGCATCTAAACAGGGATATGTCACTGCCTTTCATAGTGTTGTTCTTTTATTGTAGTCTTTCTTTTGTACATGACACACAGTATATTTGAACCTGCATACTTATGTGTTTGTGGAAAGAAAAAAGATTGTATGTGATATTTCATAATTATTATCTTCCCAATGTTTTATAAGTACCGTACCAGTTCAGCAATAAAGCACAATTGTGTCAATGCCTGCCTGTGTGTGTGTGTCTGTGTGTGTGTGTGTACTTGTGCAGCTATCTAAGTGAGAACCAATTTGAGTTTTAGACCTGGGAAGTAAGGACATTTTTGGAAAAGGAGGACATTTTGGCTAGTCCTCACTTTAGGACAGACCTTCAAAGGACTGTTTTAGTGTTTAGACATGGTTTTAAGGTTCATGTTAGAATTAGGTTAGGTTAGGGAACTATAATAATTTCTTGAGAGTCATGAATTTGTATTGGCTCAGGTTGGGTTAAGGGGATAGGGAATGCATTATGTTGATGAAGGTCCTCACAGGTATAGAAGTACAGGGTTGTGTGTGTGTGTACGTATGAGAATAGTGTCAATTCCAGGACAGTGATAGAGGTGTGGGTCTGTATGCTTTGTACAGTAGTGGAAGAAGTTTTCAGATCCTTTCGTTTTGCAGAATGGCCCCTATTAATGTTATATTATAATATATCAAATTATCTTTTTAATAGCATTTTAATACTGTAGTTGGGTAAAGTTTAATTTATAGCAATGTATCATATTTATAAAATCATTATAAAATACAACCATAAAGGGGACGTACGCCAATTTATAGAGTACTACAACATATGTAAAAAAACAATTATAATAATAACTAGAAAGTCCTTTAGGGGTCATATGCCGATCAGCCATAACATGATGACCACTGACAGGTGAAGTGAAGAACACTGATTATCTCGTTACAATGGCAATGTCAGTGGGTGAGATGTATTAGGCAGCAAGGGAATGGGTACACATTTTCATGGAAACGGTATTCCCTAATGGCGGTGGCCTCACTGCAGAGATGGTTGAGGATTGGTTTGAGGAACACGAGTTCAAGGTGTTGACTTGGCCTCCAAATTCCCCAGATCTCAATCCAATGCTGCGTCTGTGGGATGTGCTGAACAAACATGCCAATTCTCACTTACGTCTAGTGCTAACTAACCGTGATGAATAGTTTTGGTTTAATTTGTTTGGGTTTTGGACACCGGTCTATTAGATTTCTGCCTCTCCCCCAATATAACACAGGTGAATTCAATATGTGGGGCTCACATCATTGAAAAACTACTACTACAACACAAACTGCATTTACCTCCAATGTATTTAAATGGATGGAGAACTCAAAACTGTCTGCGTAGCTAGATACAACTAGCAGTAGGTGAGAAAATATGTTTTAATGTAATTTAGATGGAGAGACGCTGTTAAGGTTTAATATGTTTGCAGGGCCCAACGTAATGCCAATGTGAAGTGACGTTTCCCAGAATGAGAGGTTGCTCTGCAGCCCTTGCAGGCATTTCCAAACCTGCGGTGGTTTCTTTTGAGAATCAGGTCAAGACAAGCACAAGTCATGTCAGGTGAAGCAATTGAACAGTGTGTTCCCACATTAATACTCTGCTATAGTAACTTAGAGGAATGTTTCCCCCAAGCAGTAGTCACTGAAAGGCTTCACCTTAAAGTGTGGGAGCGTGTGTTTGAAGTTTATGGGTCAGTGTGCGTCACAGTTAGCAGCTTAGAGGGTGTTGACTCACACACACGCAGGTATGTATAGTAGTTGATCTGAAATTTAAAAACTAACTCAAGAGGTGTGAAGCTGGAAAGACAATTTGTTAAAGCATCACGTTAACAAGACTGATGGATGCGTTTGTATTGTTAAGAAAAGAGAAGGAGAGATTAGAAGATTGGGGAACTTTGAACAGTGGTCACAAACAGCGTGGGATACCAGAATCAACACGTCAACATGTTAACACGGTGTGAAGTAAACAACACAAATTACTCACAAATCAAAGGCGCACAGTAAGAATGAACAGCAGCATACTTGAACACAGACAGCACATTCTCAAAGGTGCTTGATATAGATATAACATTTGGCTTATCTGACTACATTAACAAAAATCTTTTTTTCTACGATTCACCTTGCATGCAGTCTTACATTTAAACTAAATATAATAATTATTTGCCACACAGTTGTGATTGTAAAAGGTTACAAGACTTTATCTTCTTCTGTATCTTCTAGCAACTTTGGCGATTCTGGTGTTGCAAAATCTAAAGTTACAAATAACTTCAGGAGGATTCACTGGGTGCAATGTGTTCTGTACAAGCTCAAGAACATAATAACAAAATAAATATTTAGTGTGCACTGCACACAAATAAGCCATTTTGAAGGGTTTTGAAAACTACACCCACCCGAGATTCATTTGTTCTTCACAAAAATTAGTTCATAACATACTGGGACAGCAAAAGAAATGCTGTGCTGCGGCTGTATAACACTTTTTAAATTCAACCTCTACCATCCATGTTTAACTTCCACTACTAATACAGCTACCTATCACATCCTGTGTTTTGTTTCTTTAGTTCAAATAAAAATGCAATCATGGACAATTGAACTTTATGTGCTGAGATATATTTTTTTTATTGCTTTTACTACATCCTTACCACACTGTGCAGCTGCAGCAAGATGATAAAGTACAGCCATACATCACATATATGTTCTGTCTGTCTGTCTGGCCGACACACTACAGTGTGGTTTCATTTCCTTGTTTTCACAATTTTTCTTTAGAAAAGCCCCTAAAATTCTCACAATTCAGGTACTTTGACTTGAAACTTTGAACCGCACAGGTGGGATTAATGATAATTAATGATGGCTGCATTCCATTTAGGTGAGCCAGGTCCTGGGCTCACTAACATGGCCTACTGGGACCCTTGATGCTATATTTACAACTGTGCTTCTCCTCTTTTGACAAATCAAATTGCCTGTGGTTCCATTCAAAACAACTGCATGATTTACAAAAATCCCCCTTTTAGTGCTAACACGGGGACAGTGATGGTGTTCCCTTTCATGTGTTGACTATTAATCTTAAAACAAACCACCACCGTAGGAGGGTTGTTTCATAATCCATCCCCTCCACCAAGAGGTGGCAGAGGGGCCATTCTGTCATTTATTCTGGGTTGTAAAGGTCCACCATTACACAGAGGGAGGGGGTAAATGGCCAGCAAATAATTTGGATCAAGCTGCCCCCTGATGCTACACCAGTAAGCCCTAAATCAAACACACATCCCCTTCCTGTCAGTCTTACATTTAGACCACAGACTGTGGTCACCTTTGCCACATATCCTCAGTTTCTCCGGGTTTCTCTCTTGTCCCAATCTCTCCCTCGGGGCTACTTTAGGGAGCAGTTTGTACTCAGGTGTGTACTGTGTCTATAAATAGTATTTATACGTGTTTTAAGGTTGGATGGTGAGGAAGAAAGCGGCCTGACACCTTTAAGTGTCATTGCAGAAGAGAACATAAAGGACCATTCACTAAGCCCCTCCCCTGCACAGCAACTGTCCACAGGCCGTTAGCATGTTAGCATGCCTGGCTAACTATTGAGGCCAAGAGTTAGCACAACATCTTGTTCAGAACTGGAATAGCAGTTCAATATAAACTGTGAAATATTGGACTTTTTACCCAAAACAATTTTAAATCCATAAAATACGAACAAGCATGTAATTTGATAGTAACCGTAAACAGTAACCGTAAACTACGTTGCAGAATGAATGTTTATTTGCTCTGCTGCTTCACTTAGTGACAAACAAACATTGCTGATAGTTGAGGCATTTGTATTTTATAGAGTCAATTGACAGCCTTACCTTTAACCATGATTTGAGTAATCCGCTTGCTAGTTTTCTTGTTGTTGCATTAACAAAGAGATCAAGATGCATTTCAGTAATGCTGGAGTAAAATGCAAGTTTGTCAAACATCAAAATCAAGTGAAACATACTGTTTTTTTAAATACAAACAATGAAGCATACATGTTACCTGAGTGTGTTTTTATATAGTTTCCAAAAGAGGGTTCAATTATAAGAAATAACATTGCTTTCTTAATTTTTTTCTTTTCATACTGTACTATGATAATAATAATAGGGCTGACTAGCCATGCTGAAATAGGTTGACTGGTCACAGTAGGAAAATCACAGGTGAAAATAATAATCAATAATTCCTTAATTCCATTTAGTTGCTTCACTTTCAGGGTCCTGGTGTTGTGCATGCTGGCAAACTGTCATGGCTTCCTGGGACAACTGCATAAAAAATAACTATTATAAAGGTTTTTAATAACACTAAGTCAAAATGTGAAAAAGACTTGTACACACATTTCTGTTCTTTTATTTCTTCTTTTACAAGAATCAGGATGCTGACGTTGGACCTGTAGCTTCGGCTCGGTGTTTTAGAATCATCATCATGTGTAGATGCATATTCAAGACCCTTTTACAGGATTTTCAAGGAAAAACAAGTCAGGTGGAGAAAGCGTTTTCAACTAGGGCCATTGAAATAATCTATGTTCTCTGCTGTATTTGACCATAAAAGGCAAGGACGCCGTAGTAACAGGAGGTGTTTATTGGTTGTACCTTCTGGTCTGTGTTCAACCAAACACAACGTTCCCATTCATAGCATACTGGAGTCTTGCCATTCTAACAAACAAACACCTGATGTATCCACTCAGTATATTCAATAAAGGTTAGCATTATCTCATGCTTGATCAAACCGGATTGTTATTGTTCCTACTTCCTAGGAAGAAGAGAGTGCTTGCTCAAGAGGGTGGGTGTGGGTGTTGGGAGAGAGGGAACATACTGCATGCGGCTTGCACAATGACAGGAAGAGGCAAGGTATCGATCATATGTGCTTGCTTTGGTCTACAAACCACCTTTAAGAATTCACCAGAGACCGGCTGACACTCAGTACCGTTTGTCTTTGTGTCTATAGGTTTGTGTGTGTGTGCTTGACAAAGAGACAGAAAGCAAATGAAAGCCATAAGAGTATCTCCATCTGAGACATTTTAAAAGCCATGAAAAACACAGGAGTAAACACAAGTCCTACCTCTATTGATTACTTGAGCACTGGTTGGAGGGTGTGTAGGTTTATGTTGACTTATAAACAGCCTGGGGACTGGCTTGCTCTAGCCTGATCGATGCTGCGAGGAAAAGGCACGGGTTAGAAGGGCTGTTCCTTTAGCTATGAGCCTTCACTGGCTTCAGGGTTTAGGTTTAGTGTTATGCTCGTAACACACGTGAAGCTGCTCTTTTCCAAGCATTTAAAGGCCCCATAATGTCCATCTTTTAACCTCACTTTACTGCCTACCCTAACCTCGTGATCCCCTTCTCTCCTCCGTTTGCCCTCTCTGCCCTTCCTCCTTCCCCCGTCTCGATTTTCTCTATCCTCCTTTGACCCCCACTGTTGTTCCCTCGGCACCTCTTCACCCTTTTCGCACAATGGCACAGACTTCCGTACGCCGCTTGCGGAGAGTGTGAAAATCAATAACATCATCTCAACACTGTCTCAATTTTCAATTAACGACATTGAGGTCTGTCTTTCCAGACGCATCCATCACATCAGATCAGCCTTTGAAACATCTGTTTAGACACAAACTCACACAAGCACAGACTCCTCCACTCACACAGCTGACACCCAATGTGCAAAACAAGTGGTGGGGAAAAAAACACTCAAATTATGTTCTCAGAACTGCATTCATGAATATTTTATACAAACAAAGGAATAAGACTATGTGAAATATGAAAAGGGTCGCTGGTAGTGACAAACCTACGGAGAATTAGCATCCAGTTTTGAAGTTCTTCTCAGCTCTAAGCGTTGCCATTGTTTTGCTTTTGCTGTCATCAACCTTCTTTCCAGCAACAGCAGGCAGATGTTTTCACCCAACACGCTACCTGCCCAGCACCAAACAACAGACAAACAAAGTTAGCAAATAACTGGTAAACAAAGTGGAACAATTAGCAGACAAAGAGACGGATACACAGGAGTTAGTGGAGGACTTCGTCAGGTGGCAAGAAACAACTCCAAATAGATGCTAACATTGTTTTTTGTCCTGTAAAAAGGCAACTTTTTTTTGCATGATGATATTATGTCCATGTGTTTTCAGGTCGGCAAAAACAAAACAAAGAAAAGACAGATGCATCTTTCAGTAAAAGCTCAGTGAAAAGTCTTGCATTCAAGTATTAAATGTAATTGTAAAAGTGTGGTCATTCTGAAGAATGTTGGGTCCATGTTGGGTTTATTTATGTTAACTATATTTGGCAGGGTAAACTTTAATCTGCAAAGTCACTTGTAACCACATATTGTATGTATGTATAAATAAGTGGATTTCCCCCTGCAGTGTGGTGCAGTTCACTATAAACAAACACGGTTCTCATAAGTATTGTATCAATAGCTCGACACACACACATGTGCTTTCGGCATACCCACCATGGAAATCCTATCCCCCATCTGAACCATAAACAACCAGTAGACTCTCTTGCTCTCTGAGTCTTGACTTGGAACCACAATGATCCCATGCTCTGATGCTTTTAGAAAAGGAAAACAAAGTGATAAATCATTGACAACAGATCAAAACCAGGAGATGAATCCTGTCTGTCTCACCCTCCTTGAATCCGGTCCTCCTTCCTTTCTCCTTTTACCTAGCAGTCAGCAGATGTGCAGTCTTTGATGATAGAGCTAATTAACATAGCAATTAACAAGGCTCTATATTGCTGACGAGGTCGGACAGACTTTTTTTTTGCTCATGTCGACAGGGGTGCAAGTACATATGCGCATATATGTGTGTCCAGTGAGGCACCCATAGGGGCTCATGGGGAAACAGTAATTAGGTGTAATTGTAAGGATCCACAATGCACAAAGGATGCACAATTGTTTCTGTAATGTGTCTGTAGCCACATTACAGAAACAATTGTGTCATGCAGATTTTATAAATGTATTAGGAGAAATTAAAAAAGAAATGAAGAAAAAACCGACCACTACTAACGACCTAACTGTTTACATTTGCTCTCAGATGTTATATATGCTAAAATGATTTCGATATTTAATTCCTCCTAATATAGCATCAAGTGCTTCTGCTGCCAGTCGCTCTGCCTTAGAGGCATCCAAGAAATTGACAAATTATGCAAATGTAGGATACCTGGGAACTCTAAAAATGATGTATGAATAACATATGTATCATTTCTTTGGCAACTGGAGGCCTTGTCAGAGCAGCGTAACCATAATGCTCCCTCCAAGGATCTCTCCTTGCTGTATTTCATGCTTACATTAACAACCCATGCCGCACACAAAAGCAAACATATGGCACTCTATACTGTGATCTACACGTCTGTGAAAAGTGCTGTAGAAGGAAATTCCACATTCACACAGTGGAGGGTTGTGAAAATACCGATCGACTCCATGGATCTGTACTTCTGTAAGTGAGATTAATCATGCCTCCCATGAATTCAGGAGAGAATGCGGTAAAGAGAGAGGCAGTAAAATATCTGGATTATGCAAATGTGCAGCAAGCCATAAAGCCTGGTCAAGAGGGAAAATGCAGCTGTTTCTCGGCTTCGTCGTGTGGGCCCAGCCTCTTTGTGGTGGCCAAGCTTTCTGCCTTCATTTGTCTCTGCTGTCAGCGGTAAAATGAAAGATTAGAGAAAACCCCAGACAATTTATACTCTTAACATCTGCAGGAGACACAATGACAAATGTAGAGAAGAAAACGCCCTACCGTCTTCTTTTGATCCCACACATACACATAGACCTGTGTTTATTTAAAAAGATCTCGTGCCTACCCCTCCCCCAAGTGTGAAAGGCAACAAGCACCGCATAGTGCTGTAGCACTTTTTTAATCAAGCATTGGTTAACTATCTAATCAACCATTCGCCAACCAATTAAATATCATAATTGCCCTACTTAACAAGTATAAGTAATTAGCATGGCTGCCTCCTGTATGGGTGAAGGAGAAGCGGAATGGTGCTACGACGAGCTGCTTAGTCCATCCTAATATACCTCTGAGACACCTACAGGCCATCTGCATTTATTGTGTGTCAAGAAAATGAAGGGTTATGACCTGACTAGCACACAAAGACACACGTACTAAATCAGTGTTGTTGGTTGTGTTATTTGATCTACATTTTTAATTGTGGCTTTCAATTAGATTTTCCTCAACGTTATTCTTACAGAATCGTGCCTCTGTTAGTTTAACAGCGACGAGTTACAGAAAACATGAAGCGAGACAGAGACAGTAGAAGCAGAGTAAAGATTCCTGGCACAACTACACCTACTCGCAAGGTGGAAAAAGTCTGAAGAGGTCAAAACTCCAGCAACACTTGAACAGACTAACACGTTTCCCATCAGGGTCATCCTGTTCTTTATACTACAAGAGTTGCTGGAGTTCTGACTTCCAAGAGACGGAGACACACAAGGTGTTGAATTGGGGATCGATCACAGTGAGAAGCCCCCCCCCCCCGACTTTGTACATGTAAATGTGTTCACAAGACTGAGAACACATTAGCAAACATGACCACATTCACACATTTCCGTGCGCGTTGACAACACTCTCGACAGGTTTGCGGTATCAGCGCGGCATTTGCACACACAATATTTGCATACAACTCAGCATAGCAGGCATGCAACTAAAAGAGCGTTGTTTTTGTACACGTGGTCAACCGGTCTTCCATCCATTTACTGTCTTTGTGTACGAGGTGTGCATGAGCACTGGCACCATTCCAGTTCAAAATGGTCCTCATCTCCTCTTCCTACAAGTGTGGTCTGATCCTAATCAGCATATCCCCACTAGATATGCGTATTAGTATACAGTAGGCATAGCACAAGGCTCTTCTGTCACAAGTGACACGTGCAGAGACACACACAAATACTGAAGCTCTACTTAATCCTCTGTCATCTGATTTCTGTCATACTGTTCTGGCTGCTCTTTAGGGTATTGCTATAGGAAAATGGCATTCGGATTTTAAACAGTGAAACAAAAACAATGCATAAAGATGTTGTCTGTGTTGAGCTTTTATGAGTGTGCTTAAATGAAACTGTTGCACTTTACAGCACTGGCTCTCCACATGGAGGTTGCAACCCATCTGGTAGGGATAGAAGATGGGGGGTTGGGAGAGGAATGAAAATGAGCAAAACACATTTCAGATCTACAGTACATGTGCAGTCATTTTATAACCTTTCAGAGGTTTGCTTCCTGTTAAATTGAAATATATTTGCAGCCCCGAGGCTTCCTGTCTTAGCTCAGAAAGAGACAATAAAATTATTGTTAAACACCACAGTTGGCCGTTGTGTGCATGATCACTTTCAATGGGAATTAGCATAAGCGTCTCTTTGTTTGTAGACATTTCAAGCCCGAGATTTTACAGTTTCTGCACCACATTACTGAAGATAGCACATCAAACAGGATTTCTATGAATCCGACTAAGGGCTCAATTAAGGTCTGCTATGACATGCCTATTTTGGTGCTTTGCAATGGTTGCCATTGGAGTCAAGTGTAAATGATGTAATGTTTACAAGAAGGGGAAGTATAGAAATAATGGCAGTTAGGGAACCCAAACTGTGCAACTGTTGTGGTCACATTTTAACTCATTACGGTGTTCCTGTTTACGACAGAGACACAATAAGTCCTCCAAACTAAACTAAACAAAAAAATGTGTTTTTGCCTTTCAAAACAACCCAAATTACCATTTTCTGATTGACTTTTTGAGATTTGTTTCCTTGGTCTGCATAATGTACATTCAGGTTTGCAAAAAGTTCAACGGCTTGCAGAGTACAACCTGTCGTCTCTTGGTCGCCATTCATTCATTCCTTCATCAATTGTTGACTTTGTCAGACAAACGTTTATTAGCTATAGTGGTGAGATAGGTCGCATTGTGTAGGTGTGTTTTAGGACCAAATTATCAGCGTGTGTCCAATAGGTCAGGTAAGTTCTATCTTTCTCACATACACTTACCCAATGGTTTCCACGTCTCTGCATTTTCTTTACATTTATGGCCACATTTCGACTAAGCATTTCCCAACAGACTGCTTTTAAACCTCCAGGCTACACCACTCTTTCTTCCTTGGTTCCAACATCCAAATTCTTGCTAATGTCAAACACACAAATTGAATTTGCTCAATTGTTCTTATCAGGCCATTAAAAAATGTTTTATTGGCAATACAAACCAAATGTGTACAACACATAACCAAAGTTCTTCAGCTAAACTACTGAAGCTTCAACGTCCGTAACATTTTAAGCAAACAAACACCTGCGTCAGAGATGTGCGGTTATATTGTCCAGTTACTAGAAATTAATGGGCAACTGCCAGTCATTCAGAAATTGAGAAGTCACACAGGTCGTATAATGAGTAAACAAGTCACACCCTGCCCCAGAGGCTTGACAGTGAGTATGAGGAGAGAATGACAGACAGAGAGCCTGGTGTTGAGGTTAGTGTTTGCTGACTCCTGACTGATCCCAGTGAAGTGTGTGCAGTGCTAACAGAGGCCTGCTCTCACCCAGGAGAGCCCCATACAGCAGCTCCTCCACCTTCAACTGGACAACCCTCAAGGTTATAGCAGGCTGAACTCCCATGTGCTCTAAATACGCTGGGGCTTGTTTCTGGGCCCATAGCCACATTCCTAAAATCATTAAACTGTTTGCTGTGTTTACATGCAGTATTCTCTGTTTATGTATAGCCCCTCTCAGACACACACTTCATTACATAAATGTGCTCCATAAAAGTCACAATGACAGTGTTAGGTCGGACAGAGTAAAATGTCACTTTCAACACAGGTCATGTCTGAATTGAATGTCATCACTGCCAGGAACAGCTTCCTAATTTGGGATGTTAGATGAGTAGATTGATACCACTCTCATGTCTGTACCACTGAACGCACAGGGGAAACAGCTAGCCTGGCCCTGTCCCAGGTTCAGAAATACACCTACTTGCACCTCTAAAGCTCACTAATTGACATGATGCATCTCTTTAGAAAACTATGAAAACCCACATTGATCATCAGACCATCAGTCTACAGATTTCATTCATGTCAGCGGCTTCAACATCCAGAGAAATCCTTTAAAATACAGAGTAACAACTTAACATGGTCATTCGGCATTTGGTTGTGTTTTCTCACTTTGCAACATTTTGAGTTAGCTGTTGTACTTAGCTAAAATGATTGCTAGCTGTCAAGGTCCTGTCATGTTTGCATGAAGCTGTTGTAGAACATTTACATACAACATTTACAATTTTGAAAGCCCCAAAGCCATTACCTTTTCAGATATATGAATCCAGCAGTGTTACACATTTAAGAAAAATGCCTCTGATTCTTGATCTCCCACATGAGTGGTAACACACACGGTTAGCATTTATAAGGAGAAAGTTGTCTTTTCAACTTTTCTTGTTGCACAAATGGTTGACATGATACTTGTAGGTCACCTTGCTCTGCTTGGATAAGGTGCTGAGAAGAACTCAAACTCATGTTTGCCACTGTGCCAGAGGGCTCATCGTTCCCAGCATGGGAACAGAACGTTACGCAGCTGAAGGCGGGTTTAATTTGGAGTGCTTAGCACCCTGTGTTCCCCAGAGCTGACAAAGCAGTGTGGTGAACACACCTTTCTCTCAGTCAGCCAAAGTACATGCAGTGAAAAGCATTTGCCGCGCACAAACACACACACACACACACAGAAAGATTAAATATAGAGCAAGACGGAGTGTTCCTCCCTCAGGGCACATACCGCTTCATCATTGTTGGGAAAGTTTCTGCTGATAATACACACTTTTCTGAGCTGACCATGAGCTCGGTTATAAGTCCAGTAAGTGTAATTCTCATTACACGAACGTCCTTCTTTTTCCTCTTCAGGAATTCTGTTTATGCAGCCGGTGACGCTGCCACTGTGTCCACACCCATAATCACAGACACATGCGCAAATACACACATAAACCGATTGTACTACAATTCATGGTCATGTGCTTTCCATAGCTGAAGAGAGTGATAACGCATTGCCTTATCTGTAACCATGACAACCCACTGGATCCACTGTGGGCCCTCTGACGCCTGTTCTGAATCAACCAAGTGTCGTGAATGGTGTTTAGATAGGAACAGAAGCCTGCTGCTGTGGGAAAACTGTGAGATAGCAGGACCTTTTGATAGTTTACGAGATTACACGCTAAAACACAGAGGGATTCTGGGAGTTATATTCTGATGACCTTGGATTGGATTGTTTGTACTGACCTCAAACACCTTCATTTGAAAGCCAAAAAGTGGTTGCCCTAGACAACTGATGTTGAGATGAAGAGCTGTATGAAATACAAAGTAACATAGAGGACATTCTTGAGACGATGCTTCCTAAGCTGAGCAAGAATGTGATGTATCTAACAGATATTAATAGTAGTCTTTGTCCAACAGTCAATGTTTGGACCCAAAACAGGGTGTTCTTTATTTGAGTTGGCCATAACAAGAGGCCGGTACCCAACCCCCCGCCGTCTGCCGTCCTCTACAGACAGGAAGGTCAGCCGGAGAGCACCATAAAGAGGAGTAGAGCATGGTCTTTGAGTTCCTCTAAAGTTCAATCAGATTCAGCAGAGGCCCACCTCTCTCCTTCTGTCTCTCCTGCTCGGTCTTTCTGTATGTCTGCAGCTGTGTGTGTGTGTGTGTGTGGTGGGGGGGGGGGGGGAGCAAAAGACACTGAGATTCTAAGATTGTGTTTAATAAGCAAAGGGGGAGAATACGCTGACCCTGAGGCAGACTGACCCCAGGGCCAAAACAACAGGAAGGAAGTCACATGACCCATTCAAGCTCACAGAGTATGCGGGGGGGGGGGGGGTAGACAAAAACACACAAACGCAGAAGGCGCAGACGGATAAAGGGGCGGG
>JAVQJD010020987.1:0-35229 GCA_036023655.1 Nannoperca australis
TCCCCGTTTAACCCCCAGGGGCCCCCCCCGCCCCCCCCCCCCCCCCCCCCACACACACCCACCCACCCAGCCAGCGAGCCATGCTGCCTGCATAAGGTATTAAAACTGAGTATCTAAATATTTATTTATACTTCACCTGAGGATTTATTTCCATGTTTGTACATTTTCCTCAATAACTTGTCAATAATCGAATAAATCTAGACTCCTTCAGCGTGCAATATTTGTGTATTGCTAATTTTATTTTTGTATGGAGGCAAATATATAATTGTATTTATATAGCTTAGGCCACTTTGAATCCCAAAGGTCATTAGGATTTTGCAGCATAGAAACACGAAAATATCGTCACTTTTTGTATGAGAGATACAATAGGTGTATTGCAATGCAACTTCCAAATGAAGGACGTCCTCCTCACTGAATGATGAAACTAAACTTTACAGGCATCACTGGTTCAGAAAAAACACTTCCAAAAGGGCTCGCTATAAAGGGTTGAATGCAAGAGTCACGGCTGTTAAAATCATCCTCATTTTCAACATGTTCACACTGTGTGCTAGGCTACTAACTCCTTTTTGTGTAACTATCATTGTAACTCACGTATTAAAGTATTCCAGCAGCACCATACCATTTATTCCTCATGAGCTGAGAGGGTAAAGTAAAAAGCCCAAGTGGAAGTGTTAGCGTCTCCTGTTGCTATTTGTGAACTACTATACTTTTGGTGTTGTGATAAATCCCACTTCTACTCATTGTATGTGCAAAGAATAAATGTTTATTGCGCCCCAAGGAAAAGAGTGGATACTACGAGCGCTTTTGTGTCTATTTGTGGCAGAGTGTCAGTGTGTCCTACTGTAATGACCTGTAGCTTTCAATGTCCAAAGCTCTGTGGAGACTGCATGCCTTACATTAAGACAAAGGAGAGCACTGGATCAAAAGTGAATTCATTAAATTATATTTTGTTGTGGAGTAAATCCTGGTGTCTCTTTCTTAAATCAAGCAGCAGCAGAGGCATGTCTGATCTTGTACTACTAGACATGTCAAGTATACCAATACAGGCTACAGATCTGACAGCGAGCAGCTGTATTTGATTTAAGGTGGATGATCTGTTAAGTATACTAGTACTATCTAATTGTTTCCCATGGAATTCATCAACAATCTTAAGAAATTAGGTCCTGTTTATTTGAAAGGATACAATGAAGGGTTATTTTCCATCAATAGATGCTACTGTGTCCATGAAATTGTATTTATCAGATAACAACATGAGTCTTGTGACTGTTGAGTAATATCAAGGGTGCAAATACTAGTATATGAAACATATATACAGCCAGTTTGATTTGATCTAGAAATAAGCTTAAGGACAGCCTAATGGCAAAATAAATCTGGTGGTGTCTATGTAAGCAGATTTTTCAGTTTGGGTTTTATTGGCTTTTATCAGCCGAAGGTGATGCATTAAGATAAAGAACCAAGAAATGTTGTTTGTTCATTGCACAAATCTTTAGATTTTATAATTATCATTTACTTGTTTTTACAGGTCAGAAATTAATTTTTTTAAAGCCCACTGCCGTTGATTTTTATGTCAAAATCTATTTAGGCATTTTCTATATGGGCTTGTAACTGACTATTAGTTTACTTGAGAATCTAATGTATGTCTAAAACATTTCTAGTCTATGCCATGCTGCGTTATACTCACTTCAAGTCATTCAAAGTACAAGCTGATCCTGGAATCTCACTGTCCTGGGTTCACCAGACCTCTATCACTGTAGTTCCTCTACCCAGAACAAGGCTACAGAAATAGAATAGCGTGTGCAAATGTTCTTTTAGCCCTTAAATACACATTCATACAGCCTGTGTGCAAGCTGTAGATTTGAACACCTGCCAACATCTGGCAACCTCTAAATCTGTCAACAATGGTGTCATTATGGTGTAGTATAAGTCTTTATTGTATGTTGCCACGATTGTACTTATCCTTTACAATGTATTTAATATAATGCATCTATTCCCTCTTTGATGCCAATACCATTGGCCCCCATGAGTATCACACACATTTCAATCAAATGTATGGATTAGAGTTTAAACAACTGCCTGTGTTTGTCTGTGTGTATCATTCTTTTGTTATGGTATGTTTCCTAGAGAGTGCGTGGGTGTGTACATGTGTGTGTTTGAATGCATTTGTATGCATTATGATGGCTCTGTTGCGTGTGCGTCATGTGGGTTTGTGTGCAGGTATTTGTCCTACTTTCTGACGGGTGTGTGAGCCTGTGTATATTAATGCAAGGGATGGGACATTAATAGTTGTCGGGGGTTTCGCTGGCGTTAAGACGGAGAAACTCCACATCCCCTTTTTGTGCCCATCCCTGTATGTATGTGTGAGTATGCAAGTGTGTGTTTGTTTGAATGTGTTTGTTTCCAGCTCTCACCGGGTTGGGTGCGATATACTGGGGGCTTCCTGCTGCATCCATCTGCCTGAAAATTGAAAGCCTTTGGACATTACAGGTATGTAGTCACGGTTAAACAACATGTAGTGACACTAACCGTCAACTATCTGGTTGTTACATTAACATGCTCTGCACAGAAAAGGGTGGTAGCCCGTTAGCTGGCATGCTAACTTTACTAGTTGTGTCTTTGGCAATTTGCACTAGCTAGCTAGTAATGGAGCTAGGTTAGCATTGTATTGGATCGTGGGGGCGAGCTCCGATACTTGCTTTAATGTTATGCTAGGCACTTTGCCAGCTTCCATTTGACATTTAACTATTTACGTTTGTGTTTAGTCGACGACGATGCTTAGTTTGCATGTATAAATGTGTGCATTTCGTGCAGATTTCCGTGCGGGAGTTGAGCAGCTAATGTCAACAGCTAACGCGAGCTAGCGTTAGCTTGTCACCGTTAACCTGTTCGCTTGTTGCTGTAGCTAACGTTGGCTCGTCAGCAACATATTCGATTTACTGGAACTTGCAGTTACATGTAGTTAAAGTTGTTTTAATTGCTCAGCTTATACTACCTCACTCTCCGTGCGGCGGCTTAGCACACCTAACAGTAAAATGATCTGTGGTATTGCGTTACCGGCCACCCACTGTGCAGAATAGCCAAATAAACGGAGCCGGGCAGCCGCTGGACTCGCGCACGACACGTGCTGTCATTTGTCCAAAACAGGTGTTCCAGATGATCCACGCGACTTATTTGATGATTAATTAGCAGCTTGTTAGTTGTAACCTCTGTCACCTTCAGTTACAGCTGCGTGACCTGGCTGGGAAATGGTACAAACTGTAAATCTGGGCTACAACTAACGAGTATTAGCATAATATATAATATGTTGATTATGTATTTGAGGAATTGATTAATTCTGCGGTTTACAAAATGGAGATAGTGAAAAATGTCCATCACAATATCCCAGTTGGTCTCTCCAACAGACCAATTTACAGTCATTCAAAGCAAAGAAAAATGGCAAACCAAGAATCAGGGAATGTTTGCTTCATAAATAAATTAAAAGATGAATCAACTATCAATAGTTTAAAAAATCGTTATTGACTTATTGTTTCAGCACTTGTGTAAACATTAAATACAATTGTTTGGAGTTTAATCCCTCTTATTCTGATTTACAGGTTTTTAACAGAGACAGTGAAGCTGGTGGAAACAACCCCTTGACGACCCTCAGGACAACAAACCACCGCAGAGCAGCAGTTTGAAAACTTCCATCAGACTCATGACTGTTTGAGGGGACGAGGACCCACCGTGGCCCATGCACTGTACCCGTTTCCCTCCCTGCCCTCCTTATCCCTCAAGCTGACTCAAAACCCCAGACACCTCCCCCCCCTCCCCCACCCCCACTCCCATCCTATCCCCAGCGACTCGCCCCCACCCGCCATGGCGCCCGGCACAGAGACTGTGCACTACATCCACCTTCACAACTCCAGCCAGTCAGTGCTGGAAGCCCTGCGCACGCAGCGGCGCGAGGGCCTCTTCTGCGATGTGACCGTGCGGATACACGATGCTTCACTGCGGGCCCACGCCTGCGTCCTGGCAGCCGGCAGCCCCTTCTTCCAGGACAAGCTGCTGCTGGGTCACTCTGAAATCTCTGTGCCACCGCTGGTGCCCGCCGAAACCGTGAAGCAGCTTGTGGATTTCATGTACAGCGGCTCACTGGTGGTCCTGCAATCACAGGCCCTCTGCATCCTCACTGCTGCCAGCATCTTGCAGATCAAGACGGTCATTGACGAGTGTACCCAGATCATCTCTCAGAGGAAGGCAGCAGCTGGGGCGGCGAGTGCAGCAGCTGCAGCGGCGGCAGCAGTAGCAGCAGGCGGAGGGATGCTCGGAGGAGTTCACCCTAAACAAGAAGAGCGTGGTGGGGGGAAAGGGACAGAGAGAGGCGGTGGGAGCTGTTCTGTGAGTGGCACAGGTGGGGGTGGAAGTTATGCAAACTTCTCTAACTTCATGGCTGAATGTGGGGCTAGTAACATGGGAGGGGGTTTGGGGGGTGCCAGTATTAGTGTCAGTGAGAGCGGCCCAGGCCCGATGGAGCAAGCCAACACCGTGAGTCTGATGGCGCTGGGCGAAATGGGCCCCGGCTCCATGTGTGGTGGTGACGGGCTGGGATCTGGGGCCGGCACAATCCTCATGAAGCAGAGCTCCAGCTGCACTCAGGACGTCAGGTACAAGCTCCGAGACCTGTTGGCGCAGACGGCCAACGGAGCCAGCACTAGTAGCACAGGGAATCTCTCAGCGGGCTGCAGCTCTGGTGTGGGCAGTGGGGACAGCATCGGCAGGGACAGCCTCCGCGGCAACACAACTGACCTCTCTGATGACCTGGTGGGGATGGACAGATACAGCGAGGAGGACGAATTGGACGGGAGAGAGCGGGCAAGAGATGGAGACAGAGATAGGGGGGCGAGCCACAGCCGCAAGCAGAGGCAGCCGCTAAGACTCCAGGTAGAGGGATAAGGGGAAGGGTTGCCATGGTTACAGTTTTCAGGCATGCAGTGCTGCAACGGTTTGCTTTTCTTTCTTTTTCTGCTGTTCCTTCTTCTCACACTGCATTGGCGTATATTGCTGAGATGTTTCTGCACTTTGCACAATTAAAGAGAAGCTCCTTGTTGATATTCTATGGACTTCTGCATATTTACTGTAGGTCATTCAACTTATTAGTACCTGCTTGAAGGGGCTATAGCTGGGTCAATGTGCTGTTGTTCTTATAGATCATCTGCTGCCTTTTACTACCACTGTTTTAAGCCTACTCAATTTACTTTCAATTCAGTACTCAAAATTGAAATTGACCTTTATCCTTTCTAGGTACTCGGAGGAGAGGGAGTGGTGGTGAAAGATGAAGGGGTTCAGGACCCAGATGGGAGCGTCTATGCCTTGGAGGACGGGAGACGAGATGGAGAGCAGGTGGGCTCCCAGGAATCCATGGCAGGCTTTGGACAGGTGGGTTTAACTCTGAGGTGACCTACAGCTATGGGATCCAAGGAAAACAAGCAACTGATCGGTCAAACTATTTTACAGATGTAACTCTCACTTTTATTGGAAGGTTTTAATAATGGATCAGCCACTGTCTGCACAAGGACAACATTCAGAAACATTTGAAGTTAATATTTTGGACATTTTTGCATTTTGCTTCAGAAAGAAAGTTTTAGAATAACCTTATTGTGTTAGATTTATTTCTGTCACAAGTCCTGAAATAAGTGATAAAGGGAAAAACATGGTGGAGCGGATTTCTGCCGCAGCCTGCTGTACCCTGCAGACTACACAAGGAACATCTGCCACATAGTCAAAAGGATTCAGCTCTGACTGTCAGTTTTCTCCAAAGTGCTGCAGAGTTAGTCAGATTGGAAATGGATTAATCCATTTATTTTAGGAGGTTAAGGCATGGTGTTTTTCATGCAGAGCAAATCGTGTGATTATACATTTACCCAACACTGCTGGAAATAATCTAATCTGTCTATGAGCAGTTCTTCTGTTCTGCTCTTTTGTTCACATCGGTGGTGTAAAGCAGGTTCTCACTTGCATCTGAAAAAACTTCCCATAGAGCAGGGGTCGGCAACCTTTAACACCCAAAGAGCCATTTGGACCAAGGTTTCCGTGGATAAGAAAACACTGGGAGCCGCAAATACTTTTTGACATCTAAAATGAAGATAACACTGTATATATAGTTTTTTTGTTTTACCTTTACGCTTTGTATAAACAACTATAGTGTGTTGCTTAGGAAATTCATGAAGTGCTACAGAGAATTTTTTTTTTAAATTTATGTAATGAACACATTGGAGAACAAAAACACGCCGAGTTGAAGGTCTCTTTCAAATGAATTAAAAAGCTGAACTTAAATCCATGTAGCAACCAAAAAAGGCTGTGAGCCGTCATCCTTATATCGCGTTTGGGCTTTTGGAGCATGTAGCGGAGCCTTGACTTCTGCTCCTGAACCTCTGCGCACAGTGTCTGCAAATCGGGGCTGTACGAAGTCACTTTCATCTTTACGCAGGACTGGAAGCTGTCGTCTGTGAGGCGTGAGCGGTTTGTTTTTAACATAGTTCATGGTGGAGAATAGCTTACAATACAATTGACAATTACACTCAATAACCCAATCTATTCACCTACTTGTTATTATTTGTTAATTTATTTTTATTCACTAGTTTGCCTCCTCATTTATCCATCTAACTTTGGTTATGTTTCATTCTGTTTCATCCCTTCATCCCAATCATATCTGAAAGACGGGACCACGTGAGACTGGGCCCTGATGACTGGGAGGGCTCGGGAGACTAGATTAGTTTGGGACAGCTTGGAATCAGAGGACCTAAGCCCCTCTCCAAATAGAAAAATGATGGTCAGACCCAGTTTAACAGACCCCTCCTGTAGGGGTGGAGGCTGTTCTAAACAGGCCAGCCACCTCCTATGGGTCTGGTAGCAGACTAAAGCAGGCAAGAGCAAAGCAAGGACCCAGCTATTGGGACCCAACCCTCCCCAGATCCACCCCAGGGCCTCTCTAGGCCCAACCAGAGATGCCCTCCAAAAGCATTGTAGCAATGTTTTTCTTCTTCTTTCATTTTCCCTTTGGTTAATAGTTGTTCAATGTTTTGTTCTCTCTCTCCCCTCTGTGTCTTTGACACAGAAACCAAACACTCACACACACACACACACTACAAAAGATCATCTTAGCCAAATATTATACCCTCTTGTTCTGTGCTGTGTCATGCGTCTTCTACAAATAAACAACAAAAAAGCTCACCGTCTAAAACAAACTATATTACAGGAACTTGAAGAAAATACCACCACACCACTCAATAGCCAAAAACAAATTATTTATAAAAAGATGAATTATCTTAGTAGATAAAGAAATTGTGAACATATACAACTATGATATGCTCAAGAGTAAAGCACATAAAATGAATACAATATAACAAGGGGTGTTAACATTTAGACTTTAATGGTTTCTAAAGATTAAAAGGTCAAAGTCAATATAGAAACTTGAAAGTTGTGATTCTCATAACAAGGTAATTGGCAACTGCAGGTCTCTCTTAGCACTATAAGCTAAATACCGTATGTACACCACTGTTGACGACACATCTTGCCCATTGTAAGCCTCCAACCTTCTATAACCCTGCAATGGATAAGTGGGTGTATATATATCGAATACACACACACACACACACAAACAATTAAACACAAAATCTGCAAGAGCATGGATGAATAATGGACAAAATGTGGGATTTCACACAGGGTAAGATGTTGACTAGTTGGCTCTTGTAAGTCTAATGTAAGTGGAAGCCTGCACCTCTTTGCTACTTCAGCACATCACATGTCTGAATAGGTGTTTGGAGATTTTGCTGCACCTGTACAAGCATGTAGAGACAGCTCATGAGGTCACTGGGGAGCTGAACATGTTTCTGCCTGGGTTCATGTCAGCAGCTAGGGCTGCAATACATGAGAAAAGGATGTCTTGATCAAGTTTCTCTGCCAATACAGAATCCGATCCAATACTTAGATGTAGCTGAATGTTGATTAAAGCATTTGGCCCACTAAAAATAACAGGTGAAACCAGCTGACTTTGACACACCTTATTTTTCACCAGCTTCTTGCAACTACTACTTCCAAATACAGAAGGTCCTGGTTCAAAACTAATACACCGATGATATAAAATTATTGATATGTTATGACTGAAAGCCACTGGCCATGTTTATCATTCTGACTGATGAACACTGGTTAAAAATGAGAAGCTGCTAGCTGAATGTTTTGTACACTGCTCTTTGCTGAAGAGAAAGAAAGAGTTTGAGTCACTTAGCAAAAAAGCAAAAGTGATAAGACCCAATCTGTGGAGAAACAGACACTACTGTCCTGGAACCCTGAGTTCAAGTACTTTGGTGATCTGGAGATGTATAAAGGCAAATGATGTCACCTAATTTTATAACTTATGAGTATAAATAATGAAAATTTACTTAAAAATGCTGTTACGTCACTTCGCTAAGAAGGTTTGTAATACATAAACCGATAGACAACAAATGGATGGAGCTGAGACAAAAGGGAAAGCGCAAAAAGAAAGTTTAATCGACAGATCTCTGATATAACAATTACATAAAGCGTACCAAAAGGGTGGAGGAGAGACGGGACCGTGGACTGGATCCAACTGAAAGAAACTAGCAAAACAAAATCCCCACTGTCTGTTCTAATCTTATAAAACAAAGAAACAACAAACCTACTGCATAACTGAGCTACAAAGAGACGGGAAAAACCATACATAGGCGGACCCAGCCGCTTATCCTATTGTGTCTAAACAGGAAAGTTACCTACGTGATGTAGTGTATGGGTTAACCCAGCCTTGCCCTACTGGTCCCGTCTCCCACAAATCAAAGCGCAGTTCCACTGCCAAACCGGAGACGCGATATCGCGTCGACGCCGGGGGTGCTAGCACAGCCTCTCCACTGCTGCTAGCCGAGGTTCTTAGTCCTGCCAACAATGTCCTCTGATCTCTTCTCTGGCGTTCACGGCTGTAGCTCATCTCCGTCATTAGTGCCTGAACCGGAAATAGAACACAACGCGTTTGAACAACGCGTGAGAATCCACACAGTACGTCCCCACAATTCCACAGGGCCCCCTGCGGCACGTAACACTCCCCCCCTTTAAAATCCAACCATGCAATGTTTGGATATAGTTCTTTGTATAATTGTTTTTTGATGATCATGGCGGTCTATTGGGGTTGACTATCTCCAAGGTTGTCGAGTCTGACTTTTCTCACTTTTCAGTCCACAGCATCGTGTATGCTGTGATGGAAACCTAATCTAATTGCATGTTTTGAGCAAACTGATGAAAGGGGATGGCACATACTGTACACATTATGCTACTGTGTAACTGATGGCCACTTTCAGAAGTTGGACTGACTATCCAAGCAATTTACGCCAGCAGAAAGCATAACTACAGCTGCAGTATGAGGTGAGCCTCACTGCCAAAACATGAAGAAAAAGAAAAACTGGGAATTTACTGTATATTGTCCTATGTGTGTCAAAGATAGCTGTGTGAGGGCATCACTGGATTATGATTGCTTTATCGCTGGGTAAAATGAAAATAACTGACGAGTCATCACTGGCTATCTCCGAAATCTCATATTTAGGGGATCAACATCCAGCCTCTCTAATTCTTTTTCCGAGACACTTGTGGAAGTAGGAGACACAATAGAAAACATTATGGAAAACACCACTTTGAGTACAGCAATCGAAAGACGGTGTAGGCTAGATAATGCTGCTAGCAATTCCCCTGCAGCAATTTCTTATTCTTAACTTGAATGTGTCCCCTTGCACATGCACATCTCAACAATGGGAAGTCAGTCTGTCAGTCACTTGGAGACTTTGCTGGTTGCCTAGCAACTGCTCAGTCAAGAAATAGTCAAGCACACAACACCCCCTAAAGTTGGCGAAATTACGTTTTTACACTTTGGTTTTTGTATGGGTTAAACAAATGAGAAATAACATATTAATTAGTTAACTTAAGAGGTGCTGGTAAGCATATTTTGTTACCTTTGAACAGAGCCATGCTAGCCATTTCCCCTTTTTCCAGTCTTTGTGCTGAGCTAGGCTAATCAGCTGTTAGCAGTACCCTAATTTTTAATGGACAGATATGACATCTGAAACTGGTCACTCATTCACAGTCAGGGTGAAATGTATGATGTTCTGTCAAATTTAAACTATGTTATCAAGTAGTTCTTTGTGGTTTGACACATAAGGGCCACAATTTTGTTGTTATTTCCTTTTTGCAAGAATTGGTCATTTTATGATATTGATTTAACATGCTGTCAGTTCTCTGCAGTTCTCCAGAGACATTCTACTGATATCATTCACCTCACGATGTTTTGATAAGTATACTTTAAAGTGCTCTTACAACACCAGATACACAGTGGGTTATGTCCAGATTTTCTTCTGGCCATAAACAACACAAGCGATTGGGCCCTGGCCGTTTACAGGCTATAACCATAATACGACCATCACATTTGTGTAATGCCACTGCTTGGGCAACATAATTCAAACACTTTGTATCCAAACAATTAACTTGCTTTTGATGAAAAAGCCTGTAAATATACTCCCACTGTATCCTATTTGTAGCTCGCTGTTTATGAAAGTGTGAAAGGTTGTGTGCATCCCTCTGCAGTCTTCCAGGAGGTTCTGCTAGCACACTGTCAATATGTGAGTGTGTAATGTCCCCAAAGACTACTGCAACAAGGCGCACGACTATACATTCTCTCAAAATAAAACAGCTGTTAGCGGGCTAAATGTTAGAGGTAATGAAGTACATATAAGCTATTTGGACTGGAGTAATCATTACAAAACACTTGGATAATGCTGCACAACCTGTTCAGAGACTTTCCATTGCATGGACTCGTACCATTTTGTGAAATACACATGGGGTCTTCTTTTGTTCACAATGATTCAAGCTCACTGGGAAAGGTAGGCAGCTAGGAGGGCCCAGGAGTGTGGTTCCCTGGAGGAGACTGAAGGTCATGAAACAGTATTATACTGACACACTTACTGTCAGGCTTTAGAAGAATAGAACACTTCGCAAATTTGGTGTGATTTACAAAGAAAAGACTATCAGAGATTTGGGGGTTTGACTATATTTATATATATATTTAATTTATATTCGAAGTATAACAAATTGATTTTATATGTTTCACCTTTTCATTTAAATTATCCACTATTTATTGGTATACATGAGCACTTGGTAGAATTCTGTATTGGTCATTGATATGGTGGGCAATAGGCGTTGTACTCAGCACAATCATTTAATTATTTTGCATTTCAGAGACATAAAATTGTATCAGCAAGAACACACACTATAGCTCTCTCCATAAACATGACCCAGACATAACTGGTCATGAGTTAAACTATTTAGACAAGCCAAAGTAAGTATTGTTGTAAGTGGCGTTGTGAGGCTAAGTGGGTTTTCTTTTTCAATCTTTGTTTTAGGATTTTCCCTGATTATAACACTATGAATTGGAATCTGAAGTGGGGTTTTGTACCAGTGTGAGTAAACAGAGGAATTTACACATTTGTCTGGGAAGTAATTGTGTTGCAATTTGTAATTTGTTTTGCAATGTGATACAAAAGTTAAAGTAGTTATAAAATAATCATAAAATAAATAGAATCCGAATTACAATGCAAGATGGAAACACAGGTCCAAGATTTCACAATGACATTTTGGATTTCCTCAAACAAAATGAAGGAAAGAGACAAGGTCAGTAAAGCCCCCCAACAAGTTATTTTCTGGTCCTTTCTTTTTGATCCTTCACATCCGACCTTATTTATTGCTCTTCTTCCCCCACTTTTCTTCTGTATAATAACCATTATACCCTCCTGTCGGTTCCTTTTACAGAATGGTGTCCTTTGGCAATGCATTTGTCACATGTGAAATTACATAAATGCCCTCACTCTAGGTGTAAGCATTTTTTATCTCAGACACTCAGTTCATGGACTAATGGAAGAGCCCAGCAGTTTCACCATGCTATATAATTTGTAAATCATATATCACCATTATTTCTCATTCGTCTGCTTCTAGCTCACCAATGAGGGAAAAAAAGACTTGAAAAACAGATACAAATAATTAAATAAATAATGTATTCCATTATTTCCATAATAGATTTAAATTAATGCTTTGTATCATTAATATTATGTACTGGGTGATGGGAACAGACCAGGTCAGGACCGGTTCAACGCTCAAACATTATTAGGTTTGTGGTACAAACAGCAATGCAAGCTAGCTTTATGGTGATGGATATCTACACATTAGGCTTTCTGATGCATAATAATCTGCACGATATGTCATAGTGTTTTTGACATCTACCTTGAAGGTGTCTGACCCACGGCCAATCTCCCTTCTGTGCTTTGATAAGATACACAGCTCAGAAACAAAATTGTAAGTGGATGACTTTTTTTCTTTTCAAATACGTCAAAAGAAAAAATCTGCAAAGGCAATGATAGGCAATAAGGTACCAAGAGGAGAATGTATTATCAAAGCACAAAACATAACGATTTTAACTGTACAATTGGCAAATCACTAAATAAATGACAAAGTCTGCATTATACCTACAGTTTCATCTAATAATAACATTTAATTTAATCAATGGAAACACTTAAATTGCTGTATTCAAGTGTGTGTAACTGACGGGTCTACAACCTCTGTACTTCCTAATGATCTGGTAAATAGCTTTTAATACGCACTGCCCAGCAGCTTTTAAATCAACTGAACCATTAAAGAACAGGTGCACTCTTTTTCTGAATATATCTCGATATAAATGACTGATAGTTTGTGGAAAAGTAAGGGTTGAGTGAAGTCGATGTTGACATTAAATATAAATGCCACCACTTGTTTTTCTGAAAGAACCCGCTTGCATTGAATATCCATAAAATTTGCAGCATTATTTTTTTATTCTGTAGACAACTAATTATTAGCTTGCATTGTTATATGAAGCAACTATAGTTGTCACTGTCATCTATTTTTGCTGCTGTTGATGCTGTCAATAGATGTGATGCAGACATGGCTTTGATTTTCAAGAAAGTGCAGTGAAAGCTGACAAAGTGACAATAATTTGCTTGTAAATGCTTTGGTTTTGCATGCTAGCATTTGTTTAGCTTTACAGAAGTTGTTGTGAGTGTTCTGTCAATCTGTCAAGATTGTAATGTGGAGGTGCTATATACTATAAAAAGTGAATTATTTGATCAAACTTGGTCATAAAAGTCTTAATCTGTTAGGGTTTATAGTTTACAGGCATGTTCCATTGAAATAGAGATAATAGAGAGATAATAGAGAGAGGAGAAGCACTCTGGGTACCTGCCAGTGTTGTTTATTTGGTGTTGTAAAGAGTACCGTATAGACCGTATAAGGGATAGGTGATGGATTTTTTGTATAAAGTTAATTTTATACAAAATCAGATGTGTTAAAACGTCATAAGACATCACACAAAGACCTTTCTATGACAATGTAAGTGATATGGACTATTCTCCCTCACATCAAGCCACTAAATCTCCCCTGAGGAATCTGTGGCCAAGGTCCAGCACAGACCTGGCATGTGTGTCTGCTGCCATGGAGACATTAAAACCTTAAGTGAGGCAAGTATTATGTTATCTGGGATTTGAGGATCTGCTTTGGGTTGAGTGTTTAGGTATCTGAATATGTTTTAGGAAAGAAAATATAGAATTGGTGTATTTCTATTTAAGGAGTCCGTACAATTGTCAACAATGTACCTGTATTGTGTGTAAAATGCCCGTTTGACAGCTTTTGAAACCTTGATCTTTTACAATTCAATAATGGTTAGTCATCTTTATTATAAAAATGATCACAGTAAAGCCTTTGAAATTAGTTTGAAATAATTTATATTAATTGAATGACCTCCCAGTCAGCCTTTTTTTAGCTACCTGTGAATAAAACACATTATGCATATTACTTTGCTCCACACACACACACACACACAAAACATGTACAATGTATAATAATAGAAAATAATAATAATAATGTTAGAACATCATAGGAAAAGGCTAAAGTGCATTTGTGAGTAGTTCAAGTTCTTTCTGGTTAACAACAGACAACCCGCTCAAGCAGTGGATATTCACAATATGCTGGAGGTTCTGGGTTATAGAGGGGAGTGGTGTTCAAGAGAAGAGGGTACACAAATAACGGATAGTCCTGGAAGCATGATCAACATGGAATTACAACATTGGCAACATTGTTGCCAAGTAAGTGGGAACTGTGGTTTGTCGAACTGGAAGAGACAACAAAAACAGAACATGAGATGGTCTACATGTTTACTGTGTCTATCCAGGAAGAATGTGACTGAATGGACACAGAGGATTGAAAAGATTTATTTGGACTGATGAGTTGAAGTGCATTGACAGGCTACAGGATACAGACCACAGAAACTGTTGGGAAAATATCACCATATCTGGTGGTGTTCATGGAGGCACCGCACTACCACCCATTAACATTCAGCTGGTTACAGCTGATAACTGTGATCTACAGCACATCTGCACATAGAATTTTAAGCGTTCTCTTTCCATCATGCTCAATAGTGGAAATATTTTGCAACTCTCCCCCCTCAGAGTGCAGCAAGGGAGGCTAACACTTGGTCAGTGCAAACACGAACTCATGGTAGCTGCTGGGACAGCTGACACTGTTGCTTGATGAAGAGAGCAGATAACCTCTAATACTGATGCAGACAGGGATAAAACCGGCATCCTGAGCATTCCAATTCATGAATTTGAGGCCAGATATGAATACCTGATTTTTTTTTTCTTCATAAACATGGTCGCAGGAGAAGCATGATATCCACACATTTGAAAACAGAACAATCACTGATATGTTTAAGAGATATGAGGCCTGCTTATCTGTTGAGCTAGTGTCTTGTGAGGGGGCAGATGCGCCTGGAAAGCAAGCTAGAAAACGTTTGGAAGGCTCTTACCTTTATGACTTGATGAAAATTGTTACCACAAGTGGTCCAGACTCCTTCCCCAACATCCAAAAGATGCTGCTGTTACCAGTCGCAGTACTATGAGCTGCAGGCCTATGTGAGAGATTATCTTTACATGTTAAAGCTACACTAATCAATATTTGTATATTAACAATTAATCAAATGACTGTGTAATGCGTAATTAGTAATTTGTAATGACAAGCACACAGAGAATTATCACAGACTCTGCAGCTACCCTTAGTTTAGTATGTTTCAGCTCATTGCTTTGGTTTTATGGCCCGCAGCTTTAAGGTTTTGGGTCACTCTCGCCGCTTTCATCTCACAGCTCTGACCACTTTTTCAGATACAGCAGGCAGCTGATTTTAGCAGTTACAGGTTTTTATTTGTCAGGTGGACAGAAACACAACTTCAAACAAATGCTAATGTTGCTACATGTGCTAGAAAATTGTAAATAGGTAATTGCTTTCTAGGATATTCGCCAGAACAGCTTTATATGGTGATGATTCAGTATCTGTGCTGTACTGCCTGCAAGTGGTAAATAAATAAATAAATGCAGGTTTAATGTATTGTAATTACGAAGTGCACATTATGTCTGTTAGCTAGCTGACCTGATGCCCAATCATATGTCAAAGATAACCATATGTACATTTGACCTAAAGCCAGCAGCAGACATGTGGCTGATTACACAAGAGATATAGGGGCACATGAATATTAGGTAGGTGACTAAAACCGGGAAGAATCAGTTTGTAAAGGAGCAGAAACCCAGAGAGCCATCAACATACGAAGTGAGTACCAGCCTAAATCTACTGGTACTCACTGGAGTATTATAAAAGAAAAGAACATTTGCAGCCCTGATTATAAACCACACTAGTCATTTTAAAGACTGATCTCAGCTCCTCTGACAAATATCATTCATTTTTAATGTTTACGACCTGACCTCTAAATTAGACACACTTTTGGTTTGAGGATCACAGATTCATTCAACAGTGGAGATCGCCAGAGGCTTATAAGGTGGGTTCAATATATATTCAGTAAGATGATATAAAAGTTTTGTTAATGATGGTAATACGATAATGTAGGAAATACTTAAGATCAGCACCATTAAGTTCCCAGCCTAAGTAGCATAACTTTTTCAGGAAAAGCCTATCTTTATACTGCCTTTTCTTTTTATCCATTACATATCAAGCTCAGTTCAGATCTTTATTGTCCCACAAGAAGCAAATAATTATGCAGCAAGGCAGCATAAAAACATAATTATATAAAACATAAACACAATAAAAACGCAATAAGACAATTAAAAACATTAAAAGTGCTTGTACTACACACGCAATACAGAACACCATGTAATATGCATGCTGCATTAAGAAAAATACATATTGATTTATGCTGGATGGTGAAAATAGCAATGGTAAAGGTGATATTCTGAATGTTTCAGGAGTCAGCAGTTTAATCTTTTAATATTGCGTGATGCTTCACTCCAGTCTATTGTCTGTGTGAGTATATTTACGGTATAACTCAGACCAGAAAAATTTGGAAAATGTTTTGTGTGTAACATTGAAATAATTTAAAAATCCTTCACCAGCACAGAGTTTCCAGAGACTACAAAGCCTCAGGCTCATACTGTAGTCATCACCCTGCATTAAGACTATTTAAATAATACAGGAGCCGCTCTCAGGAAGAACATTATTAACCTATAACATTTCCATCATGGCTGATTTGTTTTTACTATGGTATTTGGTCTAGGTGCATGGGCATATAAACATTCATCAGACTGTTTAGATATACAGGAATTCCATTTTTTAGAGTTGCCATTTCATAGTTTGACAAAAGGCAGTACATACTGTAATAATCTCTAGTACACACACCAGAGTGCGTGGCAATACTTGGAAAGATTAGAATCAAAGGAAAAAAATTTAAAAGACTTTTGCTATGGAAAGCACAATTACTTTCATTCTAACAGATTTTCTTTCAGGTGCTTAAGAGTATACTGGTTATGGGTGAGATGAGAAGTTACATTACACTTACATTATACAAATTACACTTTGCAAATGTAAGATATCTTATAGTATGGAAATTAGGAATATTCCTTCTTGTTTGCACTGCTTGATGTTTTGTTATGTTCAGTAAACCTTAATTTGTCTCATCTTTGAAACAGACAGTATTCCACTTTATACCATGAATTATGGAGGCACCATCCATTCCTTATGATTAGGGATGTCAAAAAGTCAAGTTTGAAGGAATTTGAAGGCCGGCAGGACGTAAAATTTGATCTCTATTGGCAGGTTCGCTAGCAGAGATGGAGACTTGCACTGTTGCCAGTGATACAACTTTTTGATTGCAAGGGGAGATGAATACACAACCAACTCTTTCAACAGAATTCTCAAGTGGCTGCGTGGTACCGTCATTACAGTTGAGACTATCCAAGCGACCATTGTCTCTGGGCTGCCGTAGCCAGACTCCCAGGCCGTTTCTTTGGAATAGATCACCAGCGAATAGGGGGTCTATTTATACTCATATGGGAGGTTCATGCTATATCCTGTCAGTTCATTGCCTCAATTAATGGGAGCAGCTGTTGCATCAACAGGGATGAGAACCCTTGCTGGCTTTCCCACTCACAAACAATTGTTTTTGTTGAGCGCATGACCAAGCCAGAGGTACTACTAACAAAAATTGAACCCATGGTGTCTGTTGTGGTGGAGAGGACCAACCCAAATCCACCTTGTAGTTTTAATGGTATTATTATTAACATAACTTGTCTTCATTTACTAGAAAACTGTGTTCCTTAAGGAGCCCCAGGTTCCTGTGGTGCCTACTTTGGGAACCCCTGCTCTAGTGGACTCAAACGTGGTCCAGCAGCCATGAAAGTGATCTAAAAACTAGATTGATTACTTTTTAACTGCAAACTATGCAAGGGGGAAGTTCACTTGTGAAGGATTGTTAAGGAGAGCAAGAAGGACATTATGGTGCATGAAGTGTTCACGAAAGCCTATATATTCACCTCAAGTAGAGGGAAAATAAATAGAAATCACAGGAGAGAGGGATTTTTCATCATGTCTATTATGTCCCTGCAGGGATATACTGTAAAACTGTTCCAGCTCATCTATCAGGTAATGCATTTTTACCTGACTGACCTGCTCACAGCTTCTGCTACAAAAGCTGGATGAAAAATTGCATCAGTATTTCAAGCCAGCAGTACATGCACATATAGTTTAGCAGCAGGTGTTCTTCTCAGCACCTACCATCTTGCATCATTGATACATTTTAAAACCTTTATTTACCCCCCCCATAGTTTGATGCTGTGATTCTTCATAAGAACTGTAAGTAGGCTACCCATAGGGTCATCTTTAAGTAAAGCCTGTGTCTAAATGACTCAACTATAAATGTTATGATAGTGTCTGCTGTGAATTACCAGGAGTGCATGTGATTAAACATTTTTGAATCACATTAGGGCTGTCCCAAATACCGTTTTTGGAGAAGAGAACAGTATAGAACAGTAGCAGTACTCGTGAGCAAAAAAGCATCCTCATGAGGAAATCCTTTGCCATGGGTGCATAAATGCGGTACTGTGAGCACGGGGCTGTAACAAGCGTGAGTTCGACCTTCCCCACACGCTTGCAACTCCTTCACACACTCGCTCGTCTGTCAAGTTGACTTTTGAGACTTTGGAAGTGTGTATGGAATAGACAGTGGATGATCTCTCGCCCACCTTCTATGTGGAGCATTCTAATACTGATTTGGACGTTGATTACCATGGCAATGGTAGAAGCTTCTAAGCATTAATCACATAGTGTTTGTATAAGTCATGTAGATATCCAGACCGGGTCAGTCAGGTGTCAGGCGCAATATTCCGAACCTCTTCCACACGTGTGACATTCTAACATCCATTTCACGCTGCAAATCGTGGCAACAAATGAATAAAGGCCTGGAGTTTAAAGTTGGGGAGTTGGAAAAAGAGATGTCACCACACCAATAAGCAGTGTAAAAGAGCAGCACAAACGGAAGAATGGTAAAGAGGAAGGCGTTCGGAAACCATTTTAAGAGTAGGAAAGGAGAGATTTTTCTTTAATCTCTGTGAGGCAAAGCGACTTAATGGAAACTTCCTCTTATCGGGCATGATGCAGAGACCTTACCATTGCCTCTGCTTCACTTTGATGTGTTTTGAGAGAGAGACCACTAAAGACCACTTTAGCACATGCACACACACATACAGCCTGCAAGCCTTTAGTACAATGGATGTTGGCTGCTAAGATACAGTGTTCTAAAAGTGCTGGGTTTATTGTTGTTTCCACCATATGCTCTATGTACGTAATTCAAAAAAGCATTTTAATTTCTCACGTGCAGCCCAGCCCAAGGATATCACTGTTTTGCTCGAATATGCCTCTGTCTCTAACCCCCCCAAAAAACAGTTGCACTCTGGTCGGACACATTTCATTTTTGACAAAAGGGCAGAGAGGTTGACTCTTGTTTCGTCTTAAGTGGCATATATTATGAGTAGGGCTGAATTGTGTCAGGTGCATGTGAAAAATAGGATGCATACTGTGAAAACATCTCCCTGCCATCATTAAGCAAAGAAATATTTAAAATAAAATAAAAAATGTAATATTTGCCCAATTAACCACAAACAAATCAAACGTGAAGCCATCCTTCATACAGTGATTAAGAGAGAGGTTTGTGACCTTGAGACGTTATTACGGTAGTATATTGAAAACGCCATGTGTGGAGCAGTTTGATGAAATACTAATACAATTATATAACACGATGCATTTGTACACTGTGCCAGAACAGAAGTGGAAAATCGCCTGGGGAGATAACAGCAGTATTCTGTAATCACCATTGTGACAGAACTTCTGGTATTAATCAAAACATTGTGACGATCATGTAATATTAGCTGCCCACATCAAAGCAGTGGAAGTAAACAAAGGCAGAGACAGACTGTCCTCTGTCCCAAGCACTTGTCGATTCCCTTCAGTCACATGGGGAGCCTTGAATATGGCCTACTTATGTGGCTTTCTTATTATTGAATGACAAAGCCGATACACACAGCATCAATGCATTTACCTGCCAGTCAAACTACAAAACCCTGATTTTGTAAAATGGCCTCTATCGTCTTAATCAGTCAAACTGGTATTTAAATCAAACGGCTACCTGCAGTTGACTAAAGCAAGGCTCTGATTAAGGCAGGTTTTATTTTTGTAATACTCACAAATATTGAAATCTGGCTGCATCACACACAAAGATAAAACGTAACCGATTATCCGCTCTTGAATTATGAACCTCAGTCAAACTTCAAGATTAGAAGACAACGGTACATCACAGACTCCAGGATATTACTAAGATTTATCTTTCCAGTGGAGCTAAACATCACCTAGCTTTTTTTCTTTCTCACACACTCTCGTCTCTCTCAAATTCAAATATGAGAGAATCTGATTGATCCACGATGCTCAAAAACACTTTGCTTTGTGTGCTTATTAATTAGGTCCTCTGTAACTGCCATGTGGTCTCCACTTAAGTGTTATAATGCCTTTATTCTAGAAGAAAGAAGATTGTTTTTATCCCCACATTGGAACACCAATTGATTGTTTGTTTTCTCTTCAGCTGTAAAGTAAGTAAGGTTGTCCACTTGTTTGTGTTTAGTCTTTCGGAAAACTTGTCAACAAATTGTTTCTTTCATCAGTGGATCCTTATATGGATGCTTGCGTTGGCGATTGAGCACCTACAGATACAAATGGTAACATTTGCTATTGCAGAGCAATCATTTTGGTCTTCTGCACAAATTTAAGAGCTTGGTTTCCTTAAAGTTTGCTACAGCTCGACTCTAGGAGACTTTAAATGGAATTTTCCTCCTAGTAACTACAGGTCCACTCAGTGATGATAACGTTCTACAATGCAGAGAGAAAGAGAGAGCTGTTTAGAGCAGCTTAAGTGGATATTTGGCTTATTGTAGCAATGCCATGACATGATATATTGCAGTAGAGCTGTTTTGTGTCATCATTTAACCTGATCTATCAGATCAGTAAAAAGACTCCACTGTGCCATGTTAAGATGACAAATTGCCGGTACACTGCTTGGACAGAAAAGGACATTTGTTGCATCACTCACTTTCTCACACTGCTTTTGGTCACAGTTTTGATCGAGTAATTTATTGGTGCTGAGAACTTGCAGTGAAGTGTGTTGAAAAGGCAAAATCAACATTGTCTCCAAATTATTAGTCTGGGAAAAGTAAATAGCACTCCACAGCGCAGTAATATTTGGTCTTGGCCAGTCTTGTATCAGTGGGGGAAGTGGGAGGTCATGGTTTCTCATTATCAAACAGACTGAATCCTACTTTATAGAATGCTTTTGATATTGCGAGGCCATGCTATTGACTGCCTGGCGTTACCACCTGACTTAATGAATAAACAAGCAGATTTAGTCGTGCTCTGCACAGGGGAGGGTCAACGTACATGATGCATGATGCAAGTAACGGTAATGGTGGGAGGAAGCAGGGCACAAGTAGGAAGGAGATGGGCATGGCCTCTGGGCACAACAGGCCTCTCTGCTGGGATCCATTTACAATCGCAGCATAAAAGTAAAAAAAAAAGCTGTGGTTGTGTGTGTGTGAGACTATGAGAGCAGTTCTATATGTGAGAGAGCAAATGAAATGGGTTATTGATTGACTTTGAATAAGCTACTGCAATTTAAACTGCACTTGCTTTTTAAGTGTTCGTTGATATTTTTCTTACTTGGTCACAGACGGTTGTTACAGATTTCATGGAAGCTGATGAAAAACGAGACTCACTTTGTGATCTGTAGTAAACATTTTCATACCAGCTCGAGGAAATACAAGAGCCACCAGTTTTCTCTCCCACCAACAGCATCAATAATACGACAACACATTTTCTAACTATTTGCACTCTGTGTAAAAACAAGAGTGAACGTAGCTATTAGTCAACACATTTATTATTGTTATTGACAGATGGAAACATACTCAAATCGTCAAATCACTTATTTCCCCTAAAAATATTTGTCAAAATTGTTCTGAATTCATTGAGAGTTAACCCACTGATGCCATTAAATGGGCTACAATGGCTTAAATCTCTTTACATTAAATCTCTTATTTAGATCTAACATTTTTATGTTTTTAATGGAAGAAACTGACATCAAAAATGGTTTCCTGTCAAATACAGTAAGTAAAAAACTGGTGAGGCAAAGTACAGCAGGAGAGTTAAGATAAGCCTAGTTCCTTAGGCTTCTCTGGCAGTTTCAGATGGGTATGTAATGGGATTTGATTGTGCCACAAGAGCAAATATTATTGCTGCAGTATGTCATCCTCCATTCAGAACCATTACCATTTATTGTAACATTTGACATATCATTGCAGAATCCATCTCTGCTTACCTATGAAGAGCTTAGTAGATAGTAAAAGTACAAAGTCGGGCTGTAATGCACTGGAAGAGACACTTCCTAAGAATGAGGACACTGGGTGAAAGCCTCCATAATTGTGTTGAAATGAGTGGAAATGATCCGTCAAAGTTGGACTTAACTGTGATTGTAATATGTTTTCAGTTTGTTGCACCACAAGGTGAATGTTTTCAACATTGTGCTCTGCCACAGGAGTGACTGATGTATTTTTCTTTTCCTTTTTCATTATTCTTCTTCTATTTTTCCTGCAATTGATGTTTTACTCTGAGGACCCAGCTTTCTATATTATGTTTGAATGTTTGACAAAACGGACCCATCCTCCTCTTATAATCCTTCTGTAGGTATAGAGTAGCTATCCAGTTATTCACTAAATTACATTGAAAGGTGGTAAATACTGCACATGTAATTCATCCATACATGAAGCCTATAATAAAATGTGTGGCCTGAAAATGGAGCTTCATGCCAGTAACAAAAGTTTCAGTAAAATGGGACTTTAAACACCACAGCCAAGTTAATGGATCATGGCAAGCAAATTGATAATAAATTCAACTTCACTGGTCATTCATCACTCAGTTTCAGTGCCCTGGTGCTGCATGTTCTCTGTGTAAGTACTGATTGAATCGGTCTAAGGAAAAAAGGATTAGGCGATTACAACTTAAAAGTTTAAAGCCATTTAAATTCTTGAAACTCATGGGTATTCATCATACTGAGGTCATATAGTCACACTGGATGCCCTTCAGACAGGCGTAATAAATTATTTATTCTTTTCTGACTCATTGCAGACTAAAGCAATAGAAATCAATTAAGACAGTCAGAGTGACCAGGCCAGTATTGACGTACAGGAGCAAGACAAGGACATGGACGATGGGCCATTGAAATCCCAAATTAAAAGAAAAAACAAACCAGGGAAAAAAAGATACCTGAACACTATTAATAACCACAAGTGGGAGTGAAACCAGAATGTCAGGCACGACACAAGAAAAGTCCCTGATCAAAAAGAACCATCAGAAGGTTTAACAAAAATCTATTAGTATCAGGAGTACTTTAATTGACAACAATAAACCAAAACAATTTCACCTAAAGGTCCATTTAGTAGCTTTTCTGGAGCTTTCAATCATATTATATGATCTTCATCTGCCAGAGTTTGCCTAGTTGTCTGCTGTTGTTGCATTTGTGATATGATCACAGCTGACAGCCCTAACAGCTACTGGACAGACCATGAGGTGAGATTATTTGGTCAACTATTGGTTCCAAGACGGAACTTTAAAACTCAACTTTAAGGGTGATTTGAATGAAAACACCTTGGTTTGGAAAAAGAAAATGGAAATTTGAACATCTACATTTCCATGAGAACTGGCCTAACTTCATTTGCTGATGAAGGTCAATGAAATATGATTGAAAGCTCCATAACAGATTGTAATTTAAGGTAATGGATACATTGCCGATTTTTGGTTAATATGTGGAGCACTTGTTAATAACAAGGCATGATACTTGTGTCAATACTAAATGTAAACAGTAAAATAAAGTAATTTAAAGTAATTTATAAAACTACGCTCACACACAATGGATAGTTTTTGAATGGCATCATTATTTGGAAGTTACTACACCAGTACCTTTAATGGAAAACATAAATGCTCCAAAGACATAATATAACTAAATATATATATATATAACTACTGTGGCTGGTACTGCCATATTAGTGATGCCGTGAAGAAACATTCATGCAACCAAAACCAAGGTTGACCCTTTTCAATCAGAATTATCAACCTCCATCCCGTTACAATTACCCTCGCAGAATGATATGATAGAATGCTGCATATTACCAAATTATAAATACCATTATCTCTGAAATGAAGAAAATCACTCTACACAATGGCTACTGAGGCAAGAGATCACACTCAGAACGACTGCTGTGGTGCGCAATATATCTGTCAGAGTGAACAGTTAAGGAGCAGCTTCTGGCACTGACTTGAAATCTTTTGATACACACACTGGCAGAGATTCTTTGCAGTGGCATCATCAAGGCAATAGAAATGCCAACTTAAAATGTGAAACACAGACCTGTGACAGCGCAGAGGTCAAAGCGGGACAACAGGGGTGTGTTTGATGTCAATCTAAAATCATCCCATTTTTAAAGGAACATGATACTGGGAATTAAGATCTAAGCTGTCTAGAAATGCCAAGTTATATATGTCAGTGCAAGTCAGTTACTGATTGTCTCAAAACTGTTAGAACAAGAGCTGAAGTTGAACTACTTGCTTTTTCTCTGAATCTTTATCACAGGGGTTCAACAAATTCTTTAAAAGAAACGCTGTTGATTTTCACATGCAAAGCAACCCAGTGTGACACTAAAAGACAAGCACTTAAGCAAGGTTCGACAGATCCTTATGAAAGAGAAAACAAACAGTGCTTAAAGAATAAAAGACTTCATGGCGAGTGCTCCTTCTTTTTGAATACAGAATAGGGTAGGCACAGATATGTTGGTGTTTTTGTCTAGAAGGCAGATACTGCTGAAGCTATTTCCAGTTTACCCTTTGAACCTGGAATAGTCACCACCCTTTAAGATGTTGCCAATATCTCTGCCAATGGCAGGATGACGGTGAAAATTTAGTTTTTGTTAAAAGCAAGGACATATTTTGTTGAGCATTGTAGAAGATATTCTGCTCTAAGCCTGAATGTTTGCAACAAAAATGTATCTACATTATCTATACTTGACACAGATTCTTTTTTGTTTGCTTTGAAACAGTTATTTATGATTTTCAACCTATCATAAACTTCAGTACTAAAGGTCTTTAAAGTGGCTATATCCAGCCCACAACTGTACTGTTTTGGTTCACTCTCACTGCTCTTAAAGCAATGTTTTTGGCAGTTCCTACATTTACCTTCTCTCTCTGTATACACCAGTGTTCATAGCTTGTGGTCTGATTCTTATTGTCCCAAAGGCCAAACTGGAGATAGAGGGCAGTTTTTTCTTCATCCAAAGCTATGGAGTAGCCTTGCATTAACGATCCTACAGACATTTGTTCTGTATTTTGTTTGATTTCCAGTTAAAACACTATTCATAAAGTATGAAACAAACTGATGGTGTTGTGTAGTTGTGTGCTATCTATGCTTATGTGCCTATGTGTATGCTTTAAGTATTATTGTAGTCATTTACATGGCATACATGGAACAGCTCTTCTAATTAAAGCCAAACTTCTTCAGAAAGTAACTGTGTGAGTGGCAATTAAACAGGAGGTAGCTTAGGTGTCTGCCAAAAATACTCTAGAAGTTTCACACATGGGTCATAGATTATGAAAATGTGCTGGTTGTGGCTTTGGCAGCTTGAGAAGCTAATTAGCTAATCATTCGTTAATATTTACAAAAGGTAGGGGTTGACAAAGTTTTTAGGCCTGTTTTAAAACAGCTCCAACTACCTGTATAGATCATCTGGTATCATCAGTCCCGTAAGGCTGAGCAGTTATCTGTTTAGAGTCAAGTATTGAATTGGCAATTACACCATAAGCACAAATACGTTAAAATATTTGCTCTGAATACCTCTTAAGTCATGTATTTGTTAGAAGAATGATTTACTCTGAATGCTTAAGGAAGATAAAGATGACAATGGTGGAGCTGAGTGCGTGATAGACTAAGACAGGAGGGCAATCCTGTTATATGCGGCAAAATAACAAATCCCTATCCACTTTACTGCATCAAAAGGATACACAACCCTTAGTAGTGTTGTAAAGAGTATCAGTTAATTAACAGCAGGTCGGCCCAGTACTTAGAATGACAATCCTATACTGGAGAGGTAAAAGGTCAAAACACATTCACTTGTGCTGTCAAATTTGTCCTTGAGCAAGGCATTAAAACTCCTGGCTGCATGATTGTCCTTCTGTAACAGAACACCAGCTACAGTAAATATCTTGCTCTCTGCATCGTCTTTTGCAAAGACAGAAAATATCAACATTCGGATGGGTTATTCTGTGATGGATAATAAAGTGCATCCGAAACAGGCAGAAGAACTGTCTCAGAAGAACGGTTTCAATGAAATGTTGCAGAAATTTGGTTTTACAAATCAATAACAGTCAATTTAACATTTCCCTCTTTCTGCCTTTAACTGCTCTAGCCATCCATTTTCTGTAAAGTACAAGACGTGCCTTTGCTGATACACTGTAGTAACTCAAATGAATTTCCAAATTGGCTAAACTGGCTCTGGTGGGGCAATAACATTGGTAGATGGAAATTAAGAATGAAAGCTCTCACTCCAAATCTGAGTGCTGTGGAGTCTGGGGCCCTAATGTCTGGAGCAAGCAGGAGACAAATATATAAATAGCTTTGTCAGCTTTGACAGCCCCTGGTTAGAAGTGAGAGCACATCAGCTACAAGTAAACAGATGATAATGCATCAAACAGTCATTAATTGGACGATGGAGTCGAGAGAACACTGAGTCAGACAAAGGTTGAGGACAAGTTGTCTTCTTGTGATTTGCTAAAATCGTTTCCATAGACATCCACATGCTCAAAGTTATCAAAGAATCCTCCTGCTCAAACTTGCAATACACATTCTCAAATATGAATTATGTAACACCTTTTCCACCAAAAAATTAAATTGGAGTGGCATATACTTTCAAAAGGACTTTATAAATTGCCTAATCATAATAAATGTGGCTTTGGCATTGGCAGAAACCTGCAATTGAAAAGCTGTCTTCATCTCATAGGTCAGGCTGAACAATTTTAGGAAAATATGTAAGGCAATTTTTCAAACTAATACTGTTATTGTGATATATTTGAATTGTCATTATTTTCTATAAGTTAAACTCCAGGACCATAGTTGGGGACCACATGATATTAAACAAAATGTATTTGTACCAAGCCTTACAAACCTCTTGTTTCGACTCTACTTTAATATATTCTTATTATTCAGCTTTCTTGCATACTGTAGCTGCTTATGCTAACATTAACATTAGCTTGACAGACCACCAGGGCAAAATACTCAACAACAACTCAACTCTCAAAACGATTATAGGATGTGCTTAAAAGTTTAACTGATTGATTCCAACTACTTAGTTCACCAGCTGTCGGTCATTTACGACTGTCGAGCTATGCTAATTGGTCTAAAATTGACATGAGGCAACTCCCCACTCTGTTGGTCTCTGTAGGCAAAAACTACAAAGCCCACTCGTATTTTTCAAACATGATTTGCAGGGGTCTTTCTCCTTCCACAATATCACCTTTGGCCTAGCATAAATCTACAAACACTGGCATGCAGAGCACATATTAACCAGAAAACAGACACTCGTTTCTTTTTTGAACTCCAGGTCACAAAATTAACATTATTTTAGCTGAGTAAAAGCTGAGTAAAACTGCTGGTGATAGATGTTGTTATAGGGGAAGAAATGACTGGCTTAAACTTTCCCTTGCTACAGCTTGTTAAGACACTGCCAATTATGTAGTGTAAGTTATAATTAAAACTGCTGCTCTTTCAATTTCAAATTGCAATTTCAATATAAAAACCTATAATCGTTCACCTCTACACATTAACCTCTACTCAAAATGTCAGCTAAACAAAAAGCAAATCTAATTTTCAGTTTATTATAATAATTATGAGTAGTAGCAGCAGTCGTTGTACTAGAAGATCCAATAGTTCTGAGCTAATGTTAAATATGGAGCCTAGTAAAAGAATCATTTCTGTACATTAACCTTCCACCTGCTATTGTGTAAAATATTTGCCCTGTGGCCAGGAATTGATTTTTCTTTTGTGTCTGTGTGTGAGTGAGAGAGAGTTATAGAGTGTGTTTGGCAGACACCATTAATCACACAAAATAATTTGCTTGGGATTCTATAGGATACATTTGTAATTTTCATGAGCTTAGGCATACTTAGCATGCCCCAAAACTCTATCCATTTCTCCAGCCATCCATGCATTCAATTAGGAAGAATCCTCTGCAAAGCCAGGTAGGCTTTTCAATCATTACATGCCTCCCCTAAAGGCATTCAGGAAACCTTGTAATCTACACATAATTGGTGACAAGTCACCCATATTCTTATGCACAATGAATAAAGTGTATATGCTACGGTAATCTGCACATCATATATATTTTGTGGGCAGATATAATGTAATAGGAGTGGTTAAAACATTTGCTGGGGAAAATGTTATTTGATTTATTCATGGATCTATTCAAATACACAATCACAGAGTAAAAAAGGTGCACGTACACACCTTAACCCAAACACCTTCATTGGAATATAGCAAAAAGCTGAGGGATGGGGATCGATCATTTTTATTGATATTAATACCATTTTTGAGTTTTTATCAATACCACTATCAATACTTTTCTATTATTTAGTGAAAGGATGAGACGACAATACATTCTTAAAATAACTGGTATTGCTTTTATTGCTTAACTGTTTCTGTTAGTCAACTGTTTTCTGAACATAATGAAATTTGCCTAGCCTTCAATAAACACTGCTGATGGAGGGCATTTATTTAAAAAAGGAATACACAGGGCCCCTTCAACATAAAGTATAACTAAGGAAATAGCTAAATAATATATCAGCAGCAATAAATGTCCAATGTTTTTCCAACAATAAAGTAAATGAATCAGATATATAAATAACATAATTAATATGCTGTACACAACAAAAAGAAAAAAGAATCCAATGTTTTTTCTGTAGAAAGATTTGCATGTCTGCGTTGTCAGGCATGATCCTAGATCTCTCCTGGCTGATGGTGTCCCCAGCCGCAAAGTTGGGGTGTGTGAACCGTGCATACCTTTGTTGGAGGAGGATGATTGTCCCGCAGTTGCAGTCGAAGTTTGCGGTGTTCTTACTCAAAGACAATCGAAGGTGCTGCATTTTGCATTTAACTGATGCTTAACATTGAGGTGCTTTAGCAGTGACGTTGTGTTCCCCCCTTACTGGCTTTGCACATTCTGCCATCCTAGCAAGCAACCAGTTAATCAAATGAGAAATGAAGTAAACAAGGCCGTGAAGCAATTCAATTCTTCTTCGTTTAGTTGGCGGTTGGCAGGTCATTCAATTGAATTAAAAAACTTCTTTACACAATCGACATATGTTTGTCCACCAGTGATTTTATTTAAATGGCATGACTCTTTTGAGACATAGACATTACTTTATAGAACACGCTAGTCGCGATAACAGTTTGAAAAGCTCGGACCTTATTGATGGGGTTTGAGAAATTTGGAACCGGGTCCTTATAGAACTGGGTCTCGATCCCCATCTTTACTCAATGCCTGTAAATGTAGCCAAAGAAATATTAACTAACTCAAACGCACTGGTGCAAGACATAACTTAGAGATCTATTTCAGTAAGCTGATATGGCTTGATTTTGGCTCTGTGATGTTGTCACTGTTTATCTATTTGGCATCTTTTCTGCATCTGCAAGTTTTTACACGTAACGGTAATCACATATGTTCTTGTTGGCATTTGATGCTAATACAAGTGCTTTTTCCAACAAGACACATATTGCTTGTAATATCGGCTTTTTGTGTTCAAAATTAAATAGCTGACTTTTCTCCACACTCCCTAATCTCAACAAACTAGTCAAGAGGTATAAATAGCAGAACACTGGCTAACCGTAGCCCCAGTTTGTGCCTCTCACACATACTGTAGCTGCTGGTAGCATTAGCATTACCAAATGGATCGTCATTAATTTACACATACACAAAGAGCAAAACCCATGCACTTTGAGCATGGCAAGGGAAGACCACTTCACAACCTGACATCTGGTTTGTAAAATTAGTTTTTTGAGATTAGTGTGGATCTGCATGTATTTCTCAAGTAGATTTTCAAAAAACATTTAAAGTTGACAGTTTTTCAACCTGGTGTTAAATAAAACCCCACAATTATTCGTGCAGCAACAACCTGAAATTAATTTCCACATTACTCAGTCTCAGAGTTCCCAAATGGCCATACCAAACAGCTCTGTGGGGAAAACATGTCATGTTTTATCACAACAGTATAGAGAGATGACTTGGCAAAATTCAAATTAAATGTGTATTCTGCAAACCTGGAGAAACCTTCACTCGTTTCAAATTATGCACTCTGTAATTTTTATGTAAACAAACGTTGGGTTTTGATAATGTGTTTACCCCCAAGAGTGTCATAATTTGTCAAGGTGAGGAGCTTTTCAAGCTTGATGAAGAGCTCCATTAATTGTTGAGGTTTGCGGAAGGGAAGGAGAGGGGAGTGGAGCAGAGAATACAACTGAAGAGGGGGGAAGAATAATTGTTGGAAACAGTTTTCATTTCATCAAGTCCTGGAGCCCAAGGAGACAGGGCCACAGTGATGAGAGGTGGGATGGAAGAGGAGGGGGGGTCAGCTGAGGAACTAATTGCGGGTAGGAAATAATTACTGTGCTGTGAGCTGAGGGAGAAGGGATGAAAGAAAAGAGGTGGTAGCAAGGCTCAGGTTGGAGCAGGGAGGTCGGACATGATCATTGTAAGAGAGAAAGGTAGAGTCTATGGTTTCTCTCTAAAGAATAGGTGTGTGCAAACATTCCTGCAGGTACTGTGAAGATGATAATGGTTACATATTAACACAAGACCAAACTATTTACTTTGCAGTACAAATTTTACAAATAGGTTTTTCTAAACAGGAATCGTGCTTTCTTTAGCATCGAGAGGCCATGATAAGTAGGCCTACTACAACTCTACACTAGTTTTTTGGAAGGAGAAACATAGGTGCACTGGCCTCAGTAGGTTGAAAGGTACAGTAAGTTTTGTGAATCTCTGATCACAGTCACTATCATAGCTCTACCCATACCCAGCCCTTGTATTTACACCTTAAATTAATATTTCCGTATCGAAGGAGGAGATGCAGATACATATAACATGTTAATGCCAGGTGTAATTGGGGTGATAGTGCCACACTACATCACTGCTGCACATGCTGTTGTAAAAGCATGTTGTCACCAGTAATTGGCAGCAAGCAAGCAAGATTATTAGACTGGGTGAAGTTACCCTCCACCTTTTACAAATAATGGAAGAAAAGATAATAGAGAAACAAAAACAGTACATGATATACAAGGCTCTAAGGGCTCCTTGAAACTTTGGGCTTGTTCTCAATTTCATTCAATTAAATATGAAAATTTGACAAGATCACTTCTCATGGTGCCTGACTCAGTGCTGGTCTAGTCTAAAGGAGAAATTCAATTACACATAGCCGCCATCATCTTGGCCTTCATTTAACTGTCGTCATGCAGTTTCACAGGGGAAGTTCAAACATTTCACCTCTGCTGATTGATGGCAGGTAGTTGGGTGACTGGAATTGCTGTTCTCACCTCAGTTATAAAACAAGCCACCTCAGCAGATAGTAATTGCTCTGTGCTTTAAGGTTCATCAAAGCATTAAGTTATTGGCTTGATTAAAGTTATTAGTCACATAGAGGAGAAACTGAGCTGTGAGGATCCCTTTCCCATTTTGAGAACGTGAATAAAGACTGAAAATGGACATCAATGGTGCTTAACGCCAAATCAACTGTGAGCTCACGTGTATGTGAGAATACCAGGGCTGCTAGCAGAAATCCTGCCATTTCTTTCTTTAATGAAACACTAACAATGAAAGAGAAAAACTACTAGAAAAAACAAACCCTAACATCTTAGGTTCCTCCTGAAGAAAATGTCCTGTCAATGCACTATTAGTTTTAAGATAGGAGTTTGTCAACTTGAAATGCTTTGAGCTTTACATTAGGATTTACAAGGATAATGGATTATGCCTCCGAGAAGATATGAGTCAGCGTATTTACCTAAAAAAAAAAAAATTCTGTTGGTTTAGTAATGCTTTATAGCAAGGGCATGATCTGACATGATTTTTCCATTCTTGGATGAAAAAGCATGAATCAATAGAAAACAAAATTAACTGTATCTCATCCAGGCTTAAATGCATAAACACTACATTATTAATCCTGGGAAGTAAGGTTATTCCTGTATCACTTAATCAATCAATATAATATATGTAATGTATTTGTGTTGTGTGGTGTTGTATGTTTTCTAATGGACTCTGAGTCTGACAATAAAAGCTGAATTGAAATAAATTGAATATTAAGTGAACCAAAAGTAGCCTCAAGCCATTAGCCTCAAGAAGAGATGACGATCCTTCGCATAGCTGACGCCTCAAATTTGCTATATACTGTAAGGCTTTCAATTAATCTTTTTGTGGGAAATTTTCATTAACAAAAATTTCAAGCAGAAGTAAAAAGAACTTCACATAGTGCGCAGACTATGTTTGTAATAGTATGGCTTCTATTTCTTTTTATTACATCAACTGAGCTTCTGTATCCTTTAAAAAATGTTCTCCAAAAAAAAGGGGATCAAGTCTGTAACATGTCACCAACAGGAACGCCACAGTGCTGGCACAAATGGAAAGTCTGCTCTGTTCCTCTGTAAAACTCAAATGCCAACAATTTGCTTAGTTGTTTTGCGAATGTATTTCCCTCAAACTGGAGGCCATTGTCATTAGTGTGAAGAACACACAACACCATCATCCATCTTTGTTTCATCAAGGCACACTGTTGGTGTCAGGAAAAATTTTAATGTACATTATATCTAATTATTGGGACAAGGAGCATCGTAGTCTGAATGCAGAGACAAATGCTTATAAATTGTGACTGTCCTGATTTAATCAGCATGTCCAGTCACCCTGTTGTTAGCAGGTGAGAAGAAGTGAGACTTCATAATATCACAACAGGCTACTTTCCTGGCCACAGAATTAGTAACAAAGAATTAAGTGAAAAAAGTAATGCAATGTATTATAATAGATAAAAAATTCTGACACCATTTCATGGATAACATGTTGACAGACACACCTCTATCAACCCATTATACAAACCCTTTGATGAAAGCATTTGTATTGCTTTGGTCACCTTGGATACAAACGTTGAATAGGCTTTGTCCCAAGCAGTACAAGGACACGTTTTATTGTTACTGATGTGAATATCAATCAAACGTCAAAAGGTTAATAAAGGTCAATAAATTAATTGATTTATCATTTTAAGTTGGCGGTTTGATGGAGAACTCTGTGTATAAGACTCTGACATTGTCCTTTTCATTTCAAAACAAGTGCAGCAGCTAAATTGATGGGTGATTAAGGTGGGACAAGATTGATGGTTTCACATGAGTATAGCTGACTGTGACCATGTAAGGAAAGTTTATGGGCATGAGAACCCTTTTCTCTTGATATATACCTTTTGTGTTTCATCATCCCCCGTTTAAGAACCATGTATGCTCAAGATTTATAATAAAGACAAAAAATAAAAATTACCAATCTTAGGATTAACAGTAAACTAGCACACAGCACCCTCCGGGCATTTAACTTCCCTCTTCATAACACATGAAGTGGTAGGTGGCTATATGGAATATACAATGTGTATAGGATAGAACAGAATGCAGAAATGCAGTGAGTTCAGCAGAATCAGGATATAGCAGCTTGTAAAAAGACAATTACCAGAAAGTGGTATCACAGGAGGTGAACTTTATATGCATTGATGATTATGACAATGGACATTTACAAAATGGACAAGACAACCGCAGGAATTTGTAACAAACATTAATATATGATGTACAGGATTATATTTCCATTTGAGAAAATATAGGTAAAAATGTATAAATTATAATAATTATAGCAGCTCTTTATAGGCAACGTTGTCTGTTATTCCCTCCTCATTAAACCAGCATTTTTGCAGACGGCATCATTTCCGCCCAGCTGAACTCACCATTTATCAATGTCTTTTCAGTAATAAAACGTTTGCAAACAGAATAAAAACACATATTACACCACAGATCTTTACATTGCTCAATACTCTTCAGCTAATTATCTTGAGACACATAATTATTTACTCTCTGAAGGTCGCTTCCGTGTTGCAGCAGATTTTTAGATAGTCAATACACAGCATATCTCCCCATCCTATCATGTTTGTGAAGTCGTCATTTAGCAACCATCATTAGTGCAGTGCTTTGCACTCAGTTTACCACCTAATAAAACGGCTTGTGATTGAAGGAAATAGTGTCAACATGTCTGCCAGCAATCTCATTCGCCAAAACAGTAAAAAGTTGTTTGTATAGTTGGCACGAGATAAATATATCTGATTTGAAGTTGTGTAAACTAATAGGAGAAAAGTTCTCCAATGGAGCGTAATTGGTTGCGCCTTGGCAGGGTGGTAAACCAATAAGAACATAGACCCTATTTTGGGGGGACGGACCTTCATGAAATGAAAATAAGGTTAGAGATTATTATAAATGCTATGGCGCATATGTTATTTGAATTTAATTTTATGCACCTAGCAGGGAGCTGGAGAACAAGTCACATTTCTTAAAGTAAATTGATCTATTGATTTCAGTCAACTATTCTATTATTGTTCTCTACATTAACACAAAATTAAGATAGCTAGCAAGCTGTGTTTAATAAGACAGAGCAGTATTGAGCTGTTTACTGAAATATACTTAGTTAAATAACAGTACTGTAAGTATCAGTACAGTACCACAACAACTAATAACAAGTGAGGTGATGCAAAACATCAATTGTGCATGTAGTTAATGATTAGGCTGTGTATGGAGCTATTTTTGTTTCTTTTTTATGCAGTCCAAAAAATGGTTTGAGAGAAAAACTTTCCACCCTTTTGCTTGCAAACCCTAAAGTTTTGCTTGCAAATCTGAAAGCTTTGCTTGCGAATCTAAAAGTTGTGCTTCCGGTTCCGCTTTATTCCATGGACAATAGAAACGCTGAAAGACGTTTCTATTGGCCAGTTGTGATCGGAGTGACAGCTTGGCAAGACGAGAGAGGCTGTTTTGATGTCCGCCGGAGGAGACCGGAGAAAGTCGATACAAATGTAAGTTTCTTTACACATAACCTCCGTCTTAGTGACAGCAGTAATGTTATGTTTGAGCTAGATTGCTTTTGTTTAACGAGC
>JAVQJD010020992.1:0-29452 GCA_036023655.1 Nannoperca australis
TGGAGGGCACAACATCAAAAAAGTTAACACCAAATAAAATAAAATAAAAATACTAAAGTTAAAGAAAAAGATTTAAAAGAGCAAGTAAGACAAGCGGAGCAACTGTAAAAGGCTGCACACACAGAGGCTCATGCGCACAAGTAATATAATTTAAAAAAATTATAAAAAAAGAATATAAGACATAAGAATTTCAACTCACCTAACCAAGCTATTTCCTCCACCACAGGTTCATCTTGCTGTCTGTAGGTCTTGCAGTATCTAGATGAAGAGGTCAGGGTGGATTGGATTTTCTATCAACACCATAGACTGTATATAATGATGGATGATGGGTCTCCACTTCCTCCTACTGTACAAAGAAAATCATATAATTAAATAACATAATTAAAACCAAACTTATCAGAAAAAGGAATACAGCAGCGTAATAAAAACTACCTAAAATGAACTAAAACAACTTTGGGCTTTGTCGATGTATTTGACGTGTACTTTGATTTTTCAGTTTGGCCCATGGGGCGAGGTTTATGACCTATACTGGTTGGTCGAGGGGGCGGTCTTGGTGTTTTGGCTTCACTTATGGAGAGCTATCATGGTGTCCATCTTTATATACAGTCTATGATAAACACCTTCACTGGCTTCAAAATGTATTCAGACCCTTAATTTTTCTGTACCCTTAATGTTGCTGGTTCTTTTATTAATCATTAAGCAGAAGGAACAAGAAGAAAAAAAAAGTTTGACTGGACTTTATGTACACATGTACACAAATGTTTATCGACTGCAATAATGCTTTGTATATTCAACTATTTGTACATCCAACGATAAATATAACAATACATTTGAATGTATGAATGTCTCCTTTCTCATGTAAAAGTCCAGACTATCTTAATATCTATTATCATATTATCAATTCCCCTTCCCCTTTGGGAGCAGGTCTCTTTTTCATCTCCAAGAAAAACAAATCTCTTCACCCCTGTAGGACTAAACCATATCACGGTGAAGAATAAGTATCCCCTTCCACTTATTAGCTCATCTTTTGAACCCCTCCAAAGAGCTCAGACTTTCTCCAAGTTTGATCTCTGCAACGCTTATCACCTGGTACGGATAAAAGATGGAGATACGTGAAAAACAGCATTTAATACACCCACCGGCCATTTTGAGTACTGGGTCATACTTTTTCGCCTCACTAATGCTCCCACAGTGTTTCAGGCCCTAGTGAATGATGTGTTCTGAGACTTTTTCAATGTTTTTTTCTTCGTCTACCTGGATGACATTCTCATTTTTTCTCACAATCAGGAGGAACACATCAACGTGTCCAACTAGTGCTTCAGCGTCTTTTGGAAAAAAGTGTGAGTTTCATGTCAGATCTGTAAGCTTACTGGGTTGTTCATCATTGAGAGTGGGCAGGTGAAGGTGGACATTGAGAAAGCTCATACAGTCACTGAGTGGCCCAGATCTTCAACCTGTAAACAGCTCCAGCGCTTCCAAGGCTTTACAAACTTTTATCGCATATTTATTAGGGACCATCTTTCCAGTTTCCTGGACCACCGAGACAGAGAGGGCTTTTGTTGAACTTAAGAGTCGGTTTACGGCAGCACCAATTCTGATCCAACACGATCCCTTGCAGCAATTCATCGTTGTAGTGGATGGCTCTGACACTGGAGTGGGAGCAGTTCTGTCCCAACGATCAGTTTCAGATCCAAAGCTTTATGCTTGTGCCTTTTTTCTCGTCACCTTTATCCTACTGAACGTAACTGTGAAAACTATATTCGTAATCATGGTGATAAATCATTGGTGGCTAGGCACTTTAATAGTCATAACCATAGCTTGAGTCAAGAACATGGAAATTGAGACAGTGATGATGCAACGTAGAGGTGGTAATAGGGACATAATCCTTCTCCAAAGAGGGGCTTACACTTCCTTGATAACCTGATTTCCAATGAGATGAATGAGGAGATTTTATTTGATTGTTCTTATGACGTGAATACACTTTGTGTTATGTTTCTGTGTCTGGAAAGATTGTGGCTCCTCCTGTTGGGATGTACCACTTGTTGTGTGGGTTGCGGCCATATATAATTGTAATAATTATAATTATGTAATAATTGTAAACTAACAGGAATGTAAAATGCCATATTTTATGGCGAGTTACATGCTGGACTATTGGTGGACAATCTTTATTCTTAAACAAACTAACTGGCTGCTGGCTAAAGCTTCATATTTAATTGACCAATATGAGAGTGGTATAGATCTTTTTTATGGTAGAAGTTTTGACATGTTATAGGAGGAAAAACATTGATATATTTGACAAATGAATGATGGCTGCTCTCCACTTAGAGGAGGTCCTGGTATTGCGCATGCTGGCTCTCTGGAATAGCTTATGGAACACTTAACAGACCTCAGCAATCATTAATGTTATTAATTACACCTGTGCTTTCTTGCTATGACAACATTTCTGCTTTGAAAAAGGTCTATTGATCTTCTCATGGAACTCTCAGCAAAGAAAGCAAATAAGCCTACTTCCCAAAGTGTCAAACTAATCTTTTAATATATCCAACCCATGTATAAACATGACATGATCTTGCACCAGACTGGTATACCGAATTTTACCACTATGTGTTGCACTTGACTTAGCAGCCACTCCCAAGAGGAACATAATGGGGCTGAGAGAACCCATGAGAGTGTAGCAACTCCAGTCCACTTGGTGGCGGTAATGCACCTCTAAGCTGGTTTGACAACCACTAATAAAGCATGAAGAGGCACCAAAATCATCAAGACAACACACATTGTGCTTTTTATTTTTAACTATTCAAACTTTACTTTGCTTGGCAGTACATTGTACACGGCCTATGAGACACTAGTGGCTTCATTAGTCACAAAATAAATAATTTAAATAATTTCGCTACCTAACAAGATAAATTCCTCTGAATTAAATTATTTGTATCTTTAACCTCCAGAGTTATGAAATGTTTTGAGTAAAATGTATCTCATTTATAAGACCAATGGTCAGATGGCTGTTTTACAATTTGTATGTACAGCAAAGATGGGCGTGGAGGATGCAACAGTAACACTTTACAAACACCTGGAAACCCTATCATCCCTATCATCATCATCACTGCTGTTTGGTGCTGAACAGGTGGTGTGCAATGTGGTTATCAGAGCTGTTTTGCTGAAAATAGCTTGCTGCTGTGGATGGAAAAAATGCTGATGAGAACAATGAGACCAAAAGAGTAAATGTTGCCGTTAAGCCAAAACAATGAGCTGAAAGACGCTATGAAGTTTAAAAGAGCTTAGAAAATGTACAGACACCGGTGGGTTTATCAATATGTGCAACTAATTTCACATCACATAGTCATTAAATCCATTGTTATCCATTGGGGATATGGTGCAGCTGTGGCTCCAGATGTGTGTAGTTCCTGGTGGTCAGACCAGCACCTTGCATGGTAGCTCACTGGTATTGGTGTGTATGAATAGGTTACTTGTAGGCAAATCTGTAAAAATGTAAACTGCTTTGGATAAAAGGGGAATATAAATGCAGCCAATTAACATTTGAATAGAGGAGCTTTAATCTAAAATTCAGATTCAGGCAGCTTTAAATCCATTATATGTAGAGTTTCAAAATTTCTGACTTTGGTGTCCTCCAGTCGTAGTCTCAGAAAAGACACTGTGGCATACAGCAATGCACACTACTTGCATAAACATGTATACCTTGTTTGTGTGTGTGTATATGTGTGCTCGTGTGCACATATGTCTGCAGTATTCTATTACGTTTCGATGTGTGGTTTTTGTTGTCTGGGATTATTTATCCTTACTGTGGCTTCTCTTGTCATCACTGAAGCCAGCAGAAACTCAAGATGAATAACAAATAACAGAAACTAACAGGGAACACTCGTGCAGATGCGAGTTCCAGTGAGGTTTTACAGATCTGACAACATCACTCTCATCTAAAAAAGTTCCCATGAACATCGTTATGCCAATGAATTTCCTGATGACTTGCTGGCCTCTGTCTAATCACACAGGTCCATCCATGTTGACAGTAGGTCATGCTGCAGAGAGATAGAATTGCACAGATGTAAATAGATGAATGGGATGCAATGACAAGCTTAATGGACTCCAAATGTCACACAGTGACAAACAGATACATAGACTAACAATGTTATATCTGTGAAAAGTTCAGGTCTGAGCATGTGTGGCCCATTAGAGGTCATACATGTAAACACACATGCACACAGTTTTGTAAAAACATCTTTAAAACTCTTAATTTCAGCTCTATTTACCCTCAGATCTGCACAGTAGTTTGTTTTTGTCTCTAACTTGATGTCTCTTTTGCAACATCTGGCTGTTGCTTCACAGTCAAACTGAAGCCAGCATTTGGTTTCCGTGCTGGGTTAAATTCACCACGCTTTGGGACTGCAACACGCAAACAGTGTCTTTCATGAAAGTGTTCAACATCCACCCGTTCATGACTTGTTTTTTATCTTTTATTTCATCACCTTTTTTATCCTTCTTTCTTCTTACCTGCTATCAGTCCCTGAAAACATACTGACACAACTATATGGTTTCTCTTACACCCTTTTTATTCTCATCCGTATTGAACAGCAGTAAGTATGTACGTATTTCCCTTATCAAGCGGAAGTCCTAGGCTAGATATTTTAACAAAATTACAGTTTAATAATAATTTGAGGAAGGTTACAGTCTCCTCATCACTCCACACAACGTATCACTTACTAACCACCAACTTCTCCACTCCAGTCAAGTATAACAACTTCTTTGTGTTTCTACTCCGTTTGTTCCATTACGTAGTATAGTATATTTATTATTATAGAGGCATGCACTCAAAGGTGCCCAGCCCAGTGGACTTATAAGACACTGATCATACTTACTTGCATTGTGTGTACAAACAAAAATCATAATATTACAGCATCCGCTTTATATATACAGAGTAGATTTTCTTTTCAATTCAATTCAATTTTATTTACATAGCGCCAGATCATAAAGTTATCTCAGGGTACTCAATCACATGGAGCCGGTCGAGACCAACTTCCACATACACAAAGACCCAACGTTCCCAGTTAATTAAACAGTTAAAGCAACACCATTTTTTAAATTCTGACTTTTCCATATGTCAGGATTGTAGTGGTGTCTATATGGGTTATTCTAGGGGCTATTATATGCAAAATAAATCCAGAAGGCTACATAAAAAATGTAAACAACATTGAGGGGAACACAATAACAAGCCAATGTGGCTGAGGTTGCTGTGACGACACAGAAACCACAGCATGAAGGTAACAGAAGAATCCCACAGCCATAAACTCTGACTATGTACCCCATAGACACAGCTATTAAGAGAGATATGGTTGTAATAAATGTAGTGTAACTGGTAATTATTAATTAATTAGTTATTTTGGAAAGCAAAAGCAAGGTGTTGTGTAAAGTTAACTTTCATCTCAGTTGTAAAATGAACTTGCAACAAAAAAGATTTTACATTTATAATTCAGAATTAAGGAAATCACTTAACATTGATAATACAACCACCAACACAAATAGCTACTGTTTAGTTACAAATTCATGATTTTAAGTTTCTTATAGAAACTGTGACATACAAACCATCTTGTGAAAAATACAGTTTTACACAATCTGAGAGGCTTATTTTATTCTTGGTAACTCTTCTGGGTAAAATCTAAAATTATACACAGTGCATGGGGAAACCCTCATTAATTCTAATCAGCTTTTCTTTATCCAATTTTTTTAGGCAGAAAATCATGTCTTGGCTAAAATGTAAAATGTACTGTTGAGATGTTGTTAATGTTAACAGCAGCCAGATGTTTAACAGTTATAGTCTTCCAAATCGGTTTGTGAGGATTTAAGGCATACAGCGGGCAAAACGTGGAACACAATCTGTGCAGATTTTATATTCAGATTTAGAAGTACTAACATTGCCACATTCACTATGGAACTACTTTTAACATTTTTTACTGCCATTTGGTTTTGGTTACTTTGTAAACAATTTTCTCTATCGCAGTAAAACGTTTTATTTTAGTATGTTAGAAACCATGCCTTTGTGTTCTTTTTTTTTTACAGCCCAGAACAAAGGTTCTCTGAACACATCAAGGATGAACGTAACATGGACTTCCAGAAGAAATTCATCCTTAAGAGAGATGATGCCAGCATGGACAAGGATGATAATCAGGTAGGCCATTATTGTTAACCAGTAAATACATTTGAAGTGTGTTTAGTGGTCCAAACTTGTGCCTCTTCTTCTCATACTTCCTTCCCCCTCATGCTGAACATTTTTTGTAGCTAAAATGATCAGTTGTGTTCGTCATTGAGTCACAATAAACTTTGCCGATTACTTTGTAATCTTTCATAAGGACATTGACAAAAATATAAGTCATCATTTTAGAGTGGTCAGGTTGGGAAATTCACTTTTTTAAAATGTTAACATCTACCAGCCACTGACAGAGAAATGTTCGAATGCACCACACACACAATAGGGGGAACCATTGTTTTTTCCCCTGAAATCTACCAGCTTATTTACGTCCATGTAAGTGGTCCTTTTTCTTAGCCATGGCTTGATGTTGCTCTAGCTTGTTGCATCAGTTTGAGATGAATCCTGCAGCTGTTGCTTCAACAGAAGTACAGACACAATAGTCGGGATGTGAGGACATAGGACTGTTTTATTACCTTTTCCAGATCAGACAAAAGGAGGCAAGGTCTATTTTTGATGGCAACTAAGCTTTGAATCAGACACTCACACATTTCCAGTGATGAGCCCTCAGACTATCTGGGCATCTGGAAGTAGGAGTAGTAGTGGGCTGGAGTGGCATCGGAAAAACTGTAGCGTCATCTTGACCCATCCATGTGTTAATCATTAAAAAGAACAATTTCATTATTTCAAGTAAGAGGAGTCTTAATTGATTTATCAAGGATAGCTATGTGTAAGAGCAGTGTTTACAGTATATCATTGTAGTTACTAGTGGTGTAACGGATCACAGTCGATCTGTGTGGATCTCCACGGTTCGGCATGCATGTGAACCACGGATTAATTGCAAAGTTTAACCATCATAGTGGGGTTTTTTGTGTTTTTTACAATTCCCTCGATTTACCTCGATGTAGATTTGCAGTGAAAAGATAGAAGACAGATTGAGTGCTATGTCTTATTCTGAAGCACTGGAGGTTGATAAAATTATTTAAAACATTTTTTCACGGGCATGTTGAATCCCAACGAATCAGGGATGTAGGCTACGTTGCAATAGGAAAAGAAGCGCAGTGAGTGACAGTCATGGCTAGCGGAGGAAAGGAAGAGCTTGAGAGGCTTCCCACATCATTTAAAACCCAGGTTTGGTTGAGTTTTGGCTTCCTCGTCATCTTGACAGAAACAGGGTGGTGGACATAACTAACGGTGTGTAGACATTGTGCGATGAGAAAACTATATTATAATTTGAAAACACATCACCCTGCTGTGTCAGTGACGGGAACTACATTAAATTATTGAATAATTAATACATGGAAAACAAAAAATATTTGTCTCAATTCTCTCTTCTTTTTTTTTTTTATTACCCGAAAAATGATCCGTGATCCGTGACTCCAATCCGCGATCCGTTCTGAACCGTGAGTTTTGTGATCCATTGCACCATTAGTAGTTACACAGTTGGCAGGTGTGTGTGAAACGACAACCATTCCAACAGAGATGGAAGTTGGCATGTGAAAGGCAATTTGAACTATCTGTAAGACTTGCGGTGGTACGAATAATGGAGGAAGCTCATTGCCCACTTTTAAGCCCACATATATTAAACCATATGGGTTTTTATATATTGTGTTGATGGGACATGTCAGGTTTTCTGTATGCAAAATGGTTTTACTTGTTAAATTGTTGATGGTAAATTAATTTTAGATTTGGTATATGGCATGATACCACTTTTTCATTTCCAATACCACCAACACTGAGAGTGTATTAAACTATTAATAGGTCATTCGTATGCAGTGACTTGCATGTTCCTGGTACTGTCTCAAAATGACACACAGATAACAGATTTCAATTTGCAGTGCAGTTAATATGTCCATTGCTGCTGATTCCCTGTGTTTGAGCCACATAACTGTTGAGCCTGGAGCAGTGCTTTTTGTGATTCAAAACCTGACTATGCACTGTGCTGTCAGACTTAGTAATGACACAAGATACACATTTAAACTGTTTGTCAGCGATAAAACTCACAATTGCAATATTTTCAATTTGTTTCAAGGGGAACTTAATACCTACTTCGTACAGATGTGTAGCAGTAGTTTCTGAGGTTTTCAATTAAACTGTTTAACCACAGACACAGTATAATAAAGTTAAGCTTTTTTTTAAAATCAACTTTGCTTGCTTTATGCTGCCTGAAGCAAGTTTCTCACACTTCTACCTTCTTCTAACAGTGTTTGTTTTAAGCATTGACACTTTTCTTTGGCGCCCAATGCTTGTACATATTTGTCATATCCCTTTTGTATTACGAGTCTGCAAGTGTTCTGTCACGTTCGTGGTGTTGAACCATCCCACGCTGATTCCACCCCTCAAAACACTCATTTTGCACAGTTTCCATTGTGTTGCTTTGTTTTGACGGCAGGACGCTGCTCTCCTTTGCATGCTACTGTTATCATGACTTGTTGCTACCTAGGTTTACAGCAAGTCGCACTAAATATGGCTCTACATGTATTTACATAAAATATCAGAATATATTTGAGAATAGATTCTAAGTGTAATTTTTCCAATATAATTGTTTTCACAAACAATAGATACGCGTGCCGCTGCAGGACGGGCGACGTAGCAAGTCCATTGAAGAACGAGAGGAAGAGTATCAGCGGGTACGAGACCGGATCTTTGCCCGAGAAGTAAGTATTGGACCTGGACAGGACAAACGCAAACGCTGGGAACGACATTAGCTGATACTTCCAGCTCCTTTGACTCTTGAGAAGTCAATATTTCTTAATAAGACAAGAATAAGAACTGTTCGTTTAATAACTGGTGTAGTGAAATGGTGGTAATATTTATACTTGTCAGTGGTTCTTAAGAAGATCTGCATTTCATAATGTGCAGGTGTCCTTTTTTTTACAGTCCTCTCAAAATGGATACATCAACGACAACAGGTAAGATCATGCATCCTACTGGAGACTCTATTGTGTGCTCAATGTATGACTCCATCCTTGCCGCCTTTCCACTTAGGGTACAGTTTGCTTGTTAGGTTTCAATTACGGAAGGCAGAGAGCTGCAGACCCACAAAGATAACAAATTTCACAGATTACCTATTGATTCTTTGTATAAATCTGACCACATGCAATAATCTAGCCCCTACAAATGTTTGACAAAGTTGATTTCAAACATAAAGTTGCAAAAGAGAATTCCCATATCTTTATTTTTTCCATTGCCAAACAAATAATCAATATGCATTTGCTGATGTTTCTCTCCTGTGCCAAATATTCTCATTTTCAAGGGTTGTTTGATACTAGACTTTGAGGGACACACTGTCTCTGAGAAAGATTTGTAGGTAGTGGAACAAATGTTTCCTAGAAATAAGTTAGCTCACACAGCAGTTAGACAGCCTCCATTCCTCGGCACCCTGGCCGTTGAGGTAGAAAGATTAGGACATAATATGCTGAGAGAGATAGAAAGAGGAAGCGTGGGCTTTTCAACAGTCAAAGTTTCTGCCTTGTGTGCGTTTTTTCTTTTCTTTCTTTCTTCCTTTATAAGGGGTAAAGGTTTTACACTGTGCCAACCTCTACCTCCCACCCCTCCTTATCTCACCCTCCCCTAACCCCCCCCCCCCCTCCTGTTCTCCTATCCAGTCCTGTAACCCTAGCATTTTCTCCTAATGTTAATCCCAACAGACTTTCCACTGAGGGCTACTGCTCTAGCTCTCAAAAGAGGAGGCAGATCTTTAGGTATTGGGGTGCTGCTGACTTTGACTTGTGTGTTGCCATGCCCATTTTTTTGAAAGTGGTTTGGTGATGATAGTGGTGACTTGTGGTGGTTTTTATATCTTTGCTTGGCGTAGTCGGCTGATTGATGGCTATTCCAGCACTGCACTGTGGGGCTTCCCATGGCCCATGCATGGCTGCTTTGTGGTTTCACTGGGAACTGATTGCCCTACTTACCCTTCCACCCATCCACCGTCAACTACATTTTTTAAATATAAAGTAACTGCATTGCTTCCACAGTAACCTGTTTTGTTTTGTGGTTGACTTAGTTTTGTAGTTTTTGTTAACATGTCACCTGTTGCATAGTAGCACATAAAAATGATGTAAGCAGTACATACATGCAATAGTGCTGTTGGACTGAAAGTGAAGTTGAGCGGACAAAAAGGATTTTTTTAAAAGAATCATGTTTACAGTGTGTGTAAAAGGACTGCAGCTAACAATTATTTTCATTGTTGATTAATCTTAGGATTATTTTCTCAAGTAACTCTATTGGTCCTGTAACATATCAGGCAGTGGTGAAAATGTCATAATAATCATAATTTCCCAGAGCCCAAGTTGACATGTTTATGTTGCTTTTTATCATCCAACCAGCAGTCAAGTCCCAAAGATATTCAGTATTAGCAAAAGCAAATTTTAGAAGCTGGAACTAGTGAGTTTTTAGCATTGTTTCTTTAAAAATTATTTAAATAATAGTTGATCTTCTATTTAGAATCCAATCCGGGACCTTTGTTGCATCTAAATAATCAATCAATTGTTGATTGATTTTATTTGATATATTTATTTATATATATATATATATATAAATAAAGAACTTTCTTTTGAAGTTCTCAGACTTGCATTTTTTGTCTTCAACCATCCCATTTTTGGTGACTTTTTTCATTCCTTTACCAGTTTTATTTTTGCTGCTTGCAGAAAATTCCCTAGAGGTTGACATGTAATCTAATATCGCATTAAAGTTTCATGTTTGAAGGGTTTTACATTTCGCCTAAAAATTACCATAATATTTCAAGCCTAGCATTCATGGAAAGAATATGCATTAACCTTTACAAAATACTTGCTAAAACTAAGAACATCATCACAGAGTTCACTTAAATTAACCAGAACAAGAGATGGGTTAATTGAGCTATTTAACAGACTGAGTGATAGAAACACATAACAACAACAACAACAACAACAGCAGCAGCAGCCTATCGTCCCTGCTTCCCCTCTCGTCGTGAGGAGAGAGTGGAGATGAAGTATCATGTGATCTACAGCAGAATCCCTCCTCCCGCTCTTCCTGCTCTAATCTTTGTCTGCAGAGCGAAGCGAACAAGTGTGCGCCTCCCTTTTACACAGAATGGCAGAGCACCCACCCTTCCTTAAAATAGGCTGTGCAGAGAGAGGACTCAAAATAGATCCTCCATTAATTACAGTGTGTCTGAAATATTTATCAGCCACAGCCACCTTCAAACACCACTCACTATTACTAGGATTTTACAACCCATACCACATCTCTGTTCTCGTCATGGAGATTCCCACAACCAGTCTTACATGTTTTCAATTCATTTTGTTCTCTCTACACGGACGGAATCTGTTCATATCCCTCTTCTAGTTCCTAGAGGGAAAAAAAACATGTTCACAGCTGACTTGGCTTTTTTTGTTGTTGTTGTTTTTGACTCTGCTGTCCTCAATGCACAGTCGTAGGTCTGCAAGGCTTTCTGTCTACATTCAGCCTAATGCCACAATATGTATGGCGCATTTTTATTTAAAGTAGTTATTTTCAAGCACAAGCACAATAGGGCATTCAAATGGAGCAATAATATTCTTAATGCTGACATGTCAATGGCAGACCCAACTATTCACTTGTGATGGAGGGGTTCCCCCAGAGTGGTGGTTACGCTTACAGTGTGATCATTGGTTTTCTCGGCAGCTACCCTTATCCAGGGTGACAGCATCACAACAACACAATGAGTGTGTATACGGCAATACAGTTTAAAGAACCATAGTGTTGAACCAGTGGTAGAAAGTGGTTATTTTGTAGATAGTTTGTGTGAGTCCGAGTGTTGATGTACATCTGCTCTTATTGTGTGAGTGTTGTACATGTCCATCGAGTATTCATTTACGGGTGTATATGTGTCTCATTTCTATGTAATTTCTTGTCTTTAATACGACGTATTTTAAGCGCATGTGTTCCCCTTTATCTGTATTCAAATGTATAACACGTATGAACGCAAGTACTCATTCTGTAAAGTCCTTTATGTGAACGTTGTCTCCAGTCTTTGATGGTTTGTGTGTTGAATTCATGGAAATCTGTCTCATCTAGTGTCACTCTTACACCCCAGTGTTTACTGTCTGGAGCATCTTTTCTCCCTGCATGTATGTTTTCCTATGTGAATGGGTTTGTTTGTGTGTGTGAATGTGTGCGTGTGGTCGTATGTTTAAATTGGAAATATTATTGTTTGGTGGTTTGTTGCCTGATTTTTTTGTATTGTGGTTTCAATAAACCAGCCAATGTGCATCTGTGTTGAATGCCCCATCCTGAAGCCTGTCACACTGTGTGTCCTCTCTACCTGTTGATGACCTTATTGTGCTCTTCTGCTCTCCCCTCAATCCTATTTTGTCTTTGACTATCCTTCTGTTTCTGTTTCCACCTACATTCTTCTCTGCTTCAAATGATCCTATGTGCACATCTTCCCCATTGCTATATATCCCTCACCCTACCCATGTTCATTTTTGTATCTGTCCTCCTGAGTTCTTATTCTTCAACTTGACTCTCTGTACTCACCTCTCGCTTGCTACTTCTTGACTCTCCTGTTACTTCACCTCTTCTCTTCCCCCTTTCCTGCATCCATCCCCATCTTATCCCCATCATTTCATCTCTTTGTCTCTCTCTTCTTCCTCCCTGTTCTGTCTTCTCTCAGAGGGAACCGTGAGAGCTCCAGCCGGGCATCTAGCAGTCGTCAAAGCAGCACGGACAGTGACATGAAGTGCCTGGAGCCACGGCCCTGGAGCAGCACCGACTCAGACAGCTCCAACCGCACCCTCCGACCACCCGTCACTAAGGCTAGCAGCTTCTCTGGCATCTCCATCCTTACCAGAGGGGATAGCCTTGGCAGCAACAAAGGCTCCCAGGGAAGCTGCAAAGGCTCCCGCTCTGGTAAGGCCTGGAGAAAAGTTGATGAAATAGGAGAGACTTTTAGGTCGTTCTAGTCTGTCATTACGGCTAGCATTAGCTAACCTGTTCCTGAAACACTAGCTTTTACTATTTTACATAAAGTCTAATGTCATAATGTAGATATAATGACTTATGGTCATTGTAGTTTATTAATACAAAGAATTGCATACTACATATTGCCCGATTATAAGACAACCCCCCCCCCCCATCCCTACATACTTGTTTTTGTAAATTTTTGAAGATATGAAACCCTTTTAGACTCGTCCTGTTGGGAAAGTGAAGCATGATTTTACTGAAACACAAGGTAAATCTCGTTGTTTAGCTTGTGTATCGGTTGCTTTCTCCTGTCAGGCTCTTGGAAGCGGTCAGAATAATTTTCTCTAGCTGGTAGCATTTTCTTTTTGAGCGGTTACCCGTGGCTGCTTGATAGATGATTCCATCCTTGCAGTTTCCGCAGGAAAGACGTCAGGAGACACTCTCGGCTCATTTTCACTCATTAGTAATTAATTTCCTCTGTTACACAAGCAGTCGGAAACTCCTGTAGGTTTAACCGGATTAACTAAACACTCACAGGCCTGACTAGAAAAGTCTGCATACGCTTGAACAGAACTTGTTTGTACCATGTCTTCATCCGACCACATCTTAAATCAAATGTGTTTATACCTGTTCTTAATGGCCACACTCAAAGGTGGAGTAAAAAGCCAACCATCATACAGAGGGGGAGATGCAAGTTTTAGGAAGTTATAGAATCCAATGTCAGGCGGGTGTAGGGGGGTTTTCAAAGCTATTTTACTATCCGTCAAGCAGTTCTGACAAAGTATACTGGCAGATGAACTGACATCAAGAAACTGGCTAGCAGAGCAATATTGAAGCTATAAACAGACCATGATACAACATTGTCTCAGCCAGTGTTACACCAGTTCTCTCCATTCAAAAAGAAAAATCTGATGATCTGAAAATCTGAGGATGTCTCATCTTTGAACACTTTGCGTACCTTCACTTTTTCAAATGTAATATCCAGAAAATAATTTAATCAAATATTCAGGCTAAAATGGTATTTTGTTTTTGAGCTAATTTAACATCCCCCACAGGTTAAAACAAACAGGAATCATTTGTTTACTATAATTAACCCCAGGCCCCAAATATTTAAACTTAGAGGCTTCACCCCCTGCTGGAACATTAACTTGAGTCCAGTGGTTCAGGAAACTCGCATTAAAATAGTAAAATAGAGGATAATACAAGAAAACAAATACAGGCACATGAATATAAGAATATTAGTATTTTCTTTTTGTATGACCAAATTATTTTAACAAGTAAGTTTCTGTGGGTTGACCATTTTTCTCAGAGCAATAATTAATATGCAAAATTATTTCCTGTATCCAACATGTCTTCTTCGGCATCACTAGGCCTGCCCCTAGTCAGTCCTGATGTGTGTCCCCCACCTGCAGCCTCCCAGTCTAGCCGTAGCTTACTACCCTGCCCATCACAACAACCACAGCCCCAGGCTCCGCCTCAGACTGCCCTGCTGCCCACCCCACAGCAACACCCCATGGGAAACCACATGATTGCTCAGGTATGTACCTCCACTGCCTGCATTTATGTCAGTAAAAATGAAGACACGCTTTCAAGTAACACAGGATCTACTTGAATCTGGTGGCCATTAGAACATTTAGTGATCCACCAATGAGTGGGGTGGTAATTAAATGAATGTTAGTACCTGAGGCCGAATCTTGCTATATGCAAGGAGCAGGGACTTTGAGCAATAATATCAAATTATATTTACAGTAAATGAGAACATATCTAATTTCCACTCTTATTTGTCTCTCTCGTAGTATTACGTAGTGAAATTACATTTCATTTTGTTCAGTTTTATTGCTTTTGTATAATATTTAGAAACTAAATGTGATTTCCATTTTGATCCAACTGTTCATTAACAACTTTTCCTCTGTTCTAACCAACATCTTTCCTATGTCTTCATTTCTCTTTATTCCCTTCTATGCGTCTGCTTCTGACACCCTCCCTCTCACTGGCTTGCTGCACTCTCAACGCTCTGCCTCTTTATTCCCTCCCTTTTTCTGGTGCTGTGTATAGCCGGTGGCATCTCTGCAGCCCTCTCAGCCTGTCTCCTACTCCAGCCCTTCCTGCCCCCAGGTTCTCCTGCCAGTTTCTCCTCCCCAGCAGTACACAATGGTACTGACACATCTTGTAGCTTCATCTCTACATATTCATTTAGTTATAGACTGCATCACTGACACCTTCACACTTTGCATTTAGCTATTGCTGTATTCTGCTAAAAACCTTTGCACTCTCATAACCTGTTCTCATTCACATTAGTTCAGTATTTAGCCACAATCGTGGAAGTCTTGTCTTTTCCGCTCTGAACCATTCATGTAGTACTTCCTAGTTAATAATCTGTGTGCTATTCCAATTTGGTGCCTGCGTCAAGCACACATGATTTACTATGACCAAAAAAAGTGACTGTTGTGCTTTGTGGTACTTTATTTTGGCCGTTTTAATGGTAAATTAACTTTGCGTCTCCTTGTTATGTGAAAAATATGCAATTTATATTTTACACACAGTAGTGTCAGTGTTCCTTTAATACTCATGTCTCCAGTGCTCTCATGCTGTTGCTAATTATGTCGCGTCATGGCTTTGGTTTTTACTCAGACCCTTACTTGCTTACACAATTTTCAAAAATTCACATGAGGCACTGACAGAGATACCAGCAACAAACATGTTTGAGGTTGACCTGTAACTTTATCTACGGATATATAAAACTATAGATCATGGCCTATAGCTTTTTATATCTGTAAATAATACATACAGGGGCTTGCTATAATGCACTTTTTAATTAATGGTATGAATTTAAAAGTACATTAAATATTAAGTTAATGTGTAGGTCACTTTCTCTTGTTCTTTTCTAGTGTATGCCTTAAAGTGCCTGCTGGTTAATGTTTGGCCTGTATGGCTAACAATGCCTGCCGGTGTTTGAGCGTATTTGAGCATAATTGGTTGTTAATAATATAACACATGTTGTATTCAATACTGTGAATTCAAGATTTAAACTAACAATGTTAGTTGTGTTTAGCGTTATGGCAAGCTAATCACACCAATGACATAATTCCCATTCCTCCCAGGGAGAAGAGCTGGCGCCCCAGTTCAGCCAGATGACGCTGAGTCGGCAGGGCTCCAGTGAGAACCCTGAGCCTCCCCCCATGTACCAGGCTCCTCCCACGGTGCTGTCCCAGCACCCCCCTCCTCAGACCAGCTACATCATGGCTACCACGGGTCAGCCTATGCCTCCTCCGTCTGGCTACCAGCCTGCCACTGGACACCCCCATCCTCCACCTCCTCCACCCCCTCCATCCCAGCCCGTCATGCAGGCCCCACCACCCCCACAAGGCTACATGCAACCCCCTCCACCTCAACAGGTACACCGTTCTCCACAGTTTGTAAGATAAAGGCATTAGACAAAAGTTAAAATCCAGTCAGTGTTTCTTAGGGTTTTGTTTGAATGTCTATAGAACACCATATGGTGTTGTTGAAAGTGATGGTATTTAATTATCATTTCGGGACCTAACCCCCCATTTTGCATTTTAATGGCTTTAACATATAAAGATATGTATTTTTGTATTTTCACAAATAGTCATTGGCTCCATGTCAACTAAAAATGTTATACTGCACCCTCAAACCAGACTTACGGAATTCACAGGGAATTGTCACCAGGGAGAAATGTACACAAGAAGCGACACAAAAAATAAACCAAATTTGACTGTCTCCTTATTCTAGGACCACAGTACTGGACAATGTATGTGCAAGCGGTAAACTTGCAGGGTTAACAATAACATTAATGCATAAGCCAGGAAAGATCCTAAAAAAGAGATGAGACACTTGCTTCCACCAAAGCTAAAATGTTATCAGTTAAAATGATGGGCGGAAGTCTGATTTGCTGATGAGAAATCCAAATTTGTGTCGAGGGAAATTAGGACGAGAATAATCCATTTAAATATTATCAATGTTGACCCTTGTGGACCTCTTCAAACCTGTTCAGAACCAATTTGACAATCATTACTGACTTCTGAAAGCCCTCAAGAGAGCACATTTGAATGCTTGGGGCTGTGGTTGTCAGTTGAGATTATATACATATTAATCCACTTTACAGTATGGTCTTTGTATGGGGTGTAGGGGTGGACCATATAGTTAAAAAATAAATCCTAGCATCCTTTCATATTTATTGCTGAGCATCAAAGCTCAGCATCAACCCTCTTTATATCAGCACCTCAGTTGCATTACTGCTGTGGACAAACATGATTCCAGAAAGAGCTGATGACATTATGCCTATAATTTGGGGGGGGGTACATTTGAATTGGTGAAAGGGCCTTAGGTGTTTTAGACTTAATTTCTCCTTTTTTAGTTTAAATTCACTTCAGACATGCTGACAGTCTCCGTTCATACCACTGCTCCTGATTCACTCAGATTTTTGACACTGTGGAGGATTGTGTTGCTTACACCTCATTTTAATGAATGTTAATGTAAAGATTTGGTGATGAAAGAGAAGAGTACACAGTGTGACCATCGCTGCACACTGTTAACATACAGATACAGAGAGGTGAGTGATATGTGGTCTTATGCTGGTTTTTCATTATAGGAGCTTAATAGCAACAACAAGAGTCGCTCCTGGTCCATCTCTTAGCAATACCTAACCAGGGAAAATCACTCTACAGTAAAGGTGTAGCAGGAAGTAACTAGTGTTGGTCGTCGTTATAATACACCTGAGATGCACATCACAGCTAAGCTGCAGAGCTAGGTTTTCTGGTGCTGTTTACAGCCATTACAGTTGAACATCACCCTGTAAGTTTAAAAAAAAACAGTGTACCTGTAGACAAATTATACACTTTTGCATGTCCAGCTCACCTCCTGTGCACTGACTGGAAAAACTAGGTTACGCAAGCTTAGCAATTAGTTGGAAGTATACCAATGTAACTCTACTTTACCTATAACCCATATCAAATGTCATAGTCCTTTCCAGGAAACCTGGAAAATAACATTACTGTTAAAAACTATCTAGAGATGCATGAATGCCATAAATATCACAAATGTTTAAAGATCTTTTGCTTACAGAGTTAGGTGTGATCAGTGATGTGATTCCTGTGAAGTAGCAGGATTCACGCAATGGGAAGTTTGGTCCTCGCACTCAGAGTGCTGTGCGTCACCTTCACAAGCTCGGTCTCAGTCAGTAAGCTAGCCTGTCACATTCTTCTGATTGCAGAGGCGGTGACAATGACTTCTCTCACTCTCTGTCACTCTCTCCTTCCCCTCCTTCAGGCTTTTTTTTTAATTCCATAAAGTAGTTATTATAATTCATCTAAGGAGAAAGAACTAAATTGATCTGGCTATTAAACACCCTGCGGGAGACATTAGGCCTTGTAATGTTGCTCTGGGGCCAAGCTGTAAAGGTTTTAGTAGAGTTTTTAATAGCTAAAGTGTCAATTTCTTTTCTTATTTTTCTTTTTATTGGCGAAAGTGTTGTGGTCATATCAAAGGAATCTGGGGTCAGTAGTATCCCCTTAAAGCAACTTGTCAATTAGAGACAATTGGAATCAGGTGCACATTTTACAGTACTCAGACTGCCGTGTTTTTTCCACATGTATTTGTTTATGGGACTTTGTATTATTGAATTAATCTTTATGCGTTGGGTACCTGCTAATATGCAATGTCACTGCACTGTAAAACCTGTCTTTTTAGATTATTTTTTCCTTATCCATCTGTTTTCTGTCTTTTTATAGTCCTCATTCTCTGCACTTTTATTTTGTAAGTTCTGACCTATATCGACGGCGTCTTTTCATGCCTTTTATCACCCCACACACCATCCTATATTGTCCTCATTCTTAGCTCTCCATTCTTGCATAAACGGCACTGGCAGGGAAAGGAAGATCGCCTGTGTTGTTCAATGTGTGGGTGGTTGAAGGTGTAACAGGAGTGCAAATATTGACACCAATGCAGCATCTAGATGGGCTGAATGTTGTCATGTATGCAGATGAAGGTGGAGGCAGGAACTATCGATCCTTCTAACATTCAACTTCCTCTCTGTTTGTCCATTTGATGTCTCGCTTGGAAATTCTGTATGCTACATTTAGCCCAGTTGTATAAACCACAAGTTGTTCAAGCTTCGGAGTACGAAACTTACACCTCTGTAACTTGTACACTGTTAGATACTTTTTATTGAACGTTCTTGGCTGTGCAAATCCCTGTTGAATACCAACTAGGAAGCACAGTATTGAGTTCTGCACCAAACAGCAGACGGACAGAGTTGGCGACAAGCTGGTGGCATACAGTAGTGGAACATTTAGCAGCTACTAAAGAGACAGATATTTTGAATAAGTTAGCAGAGACCAAAAACCGAGCTAAAAGGAGATTGAATATTGGACATGTGATTCCAAATCAATTCTTATATTGCTAGTTGTGTCAATAGGCAACTGTTTGCTAACAAGTTTGCCATGTCAACTTAAAAGCTGATAACACGCCAGTGTTGTTTTTGCTGCTGGTATCCACTGCCCTCAAGCGGGCAAAAAGTGAGGTTTAATGTGTTTTAGGCTGAGCTGTGATGATACGTTACAATTTATCCTTAGTCACATTTAAAAGTTGAGATGTTAATGCAAACCTTTTGACAGCATAAATGTGTATAATGTAAATAAGTGTAAATTGTTCAAGAACCTAATTCTGAAGTCAGAAACACAATTCATCCATGGGTTCCGTTTTTTTTTCATATATTATTTCTCATTGTTTATTGCTTTACTGACAATCTAAGTCTGGGGACTCATCTTGGGTCTGGGGAAATTGTATACAATAAACAACATAAAGTAATGTGTTCTTAATGGCATGAAATATATAGGACGGGGGTTCCCTTGTATTGTCTCTGTGCCACATGTAAAAAGGTAGCGGACAGTTAATCTCTCATCGTTGTGAAATTTTAAAATTTTAAAACATTTTTTGTTTGTTTGTTTCTCTTCAGATACAGGTGTCATACTACCCTCCTGGTCAGTATCCCAGCTCAGGCCAGCAGTACCGTGTGCCCCAGCCCATGTCCCACCAGGTGTCTTATCCTGCCCAGCGCACGCAACCCATGCCTCAGCCCACACAGCAGTCAGGTCAGTACATTTTGTTATTTTGTACTGTGTAAACTTTGATCGACTACATAAAGACACATAATATCAGTGTTTCCTGTGCATTTCTTTTTGTATAACATCACTTTTTGTGGAGCAACATAAAAAATGGGAATTTTCAGAACAAATACACAGGTACAGCCCAATTGGTTTTATAACTGTATTAATTTGTCCCTCAGCAAAAAACTGCTTAATCATACTCAGTTTTAAGTCTACCAGGTGAAAGGTTGATTTTAAACAACCTTGTCCCTGCATTGACTGCCAAGTCAAATAACGCTCAGACCAAAATAGAGCCCTTTCTTCTTTCTTTTTTTCCTGAAAAACCATGACAGCTCTATCCTTCAATCCCTTTTTATTTTGAGCCTGTGAAGGTTGGCTGTGTGTTTATACAGTATGTGACAGATAGACATTGTTGACAACCTGAATGGACTCTGACTCAAAGTGGAGTCCTGCCAAGTCCGCAAGGGTCATGAACATCGCGGTCACTGAGACCTTGCTTCAATCCATGGCTGCTGCCTGCTTTGAAGTAATTGTGATGGTGAAGATTTAAACTTAAAGAAATATCAAATATGTGAACTTAGAACCCTCTGGATTTACTCCAGTTATAGTTGTTTAAACTTAATTGCTCGGACGCTACTTTGGCTTGTAACTACCTCTACATATATCTGTGTTGAGCAACCATTGATTTTGTGCACATAAAAATTGCTACTAACATCAAATTTGTTTTAGGAAAATAAGGTATATAGTTTTAGTGTGCCATCAATTTGAGTTGAATTAAATTGCATCCATTTTGGCATTTGAGCATAGATTACTCGGAGCACCATAATCTGTAAACTGTTCTGGTCTGCGTTTGTTGAAGTGAACTCTACTTCTGCCTTGTAGAACAATGACCATACCCTCAAATTTTTCTCCTCCAACTATTGTCTGTCGTCATCAGGTCTCCAGAACATGATGCCCAGCCAGCAGCCGAGCTACCAAGGCATGATGGGTGTGCAGCAGCCCCAGAATCCTGGTCTGCTCAATTCCCAGAGGGCAGGCATGGGAGGACAAATGCAAAGCATAATGGTTCAGTACCCACAGATGCCATCATATCAGGTATGGACAAGGCAGCTGTTGTTAAGTAATTGAGCCTTGCCTGGTGAGCTTAACATTTTAGTCCCACCAGCCTCCATACACATGTAGCTTATCTTACCAGGTTAAACAGCTCCATCTGGTGCACACTTGGTGAAGAGTCGGACACAGTTAAATGACCCCCAAAAAATGTATTGGTTTGATCATTAATCTTCATCAACATGAACTTACAATTCATTGTGCAACAGTGAACCTTGAATAGATGGTCAATAATCATGTACGTCTTTGCAACAGAATCATAAAATTGCATCAAGTTCAACAAAAACACCCAAAGTAAATAGTGTGAAAGTGCATTAATGTAGGTTTAAGTAAGCAGATTGTTTTGAGTCGGCTTGAGTTGACTATGTTCGTTCCAGAACATTACTTGTGATTGTGTTCAGATTCGTTTGAGGAGTTAACGAAAGCCGCTGCACTTTGCCTGTGCAGTTTTTTGTGTGGTGTGTCTCTGGACTACATGAAGCTCTTTACACCTATGTGTAAATGCTGTTAACATGATATTTGTGAGAGGGCAAACAATAAGCGAACACGGTCATCATCAAAAGGATGATGTGAATTTTATTGTCCAGTAGTAGAAATACTTTCTAATGGCTTCTGTAGCTCTGTTCTTAGCAGTACCAGAGGGGGCAGTTTCTGATCTGTAGCATTGAACAGTAGTCATATCTGGGGTGAAACAAACTTAACAACTTTACTAGATACTATTCCAAATGCGAATCAACAGAACAAGATAAAAATGGAAACACAGATACGTCTTTATTGAAACTGCAACAAACGTTTGACCAAATAAAATGTTAAATTTACATCATGACAGGTGTTGAGTTAATCCTTCTTTTTTTTTGTCTTGTCTACTTTTCTCTAACTTGCCTAAAATATGTCTTTTCTCTTGACCCTTTACACTTTACCAGGTACCAGTGGGAAATGAAAATCAGCAGGTGGTGCAGCAGCAGTACCAGCAGCAGGTGATGGTGCCAGTCAGCCAGTCTGTCCAGGGGCCCATGCCTGTCTACTACAGTGTTATCACTCCCACACAGCAGAATAGCACAAGGTATGCATTAATGCATCACATTCATACAAATAAGTTAGCTATAGTATCCAAAGATGTGACTTTAAAAACATATGTTGTGCATTAAACAGAATCTTAAGGTACTATGATAATCATAGCAATCAAAGTAGCAGCCACAGTGAAGTTTTGTGGGAGCATTTCCTTTCCTTTAAAGTTCATCTACATCCTTCTCACCAACATGTCTGAAGACTAGAAAACTATTAAAATTGTCATTTCACCTCAGTGGCGTCCGAATGTGATATACTTACAGATGATTGCTAAACATTAAAACTGGACACCTAGGTTTATAACAATATTTGAAATGTATTTTCTTAATCTTCTAGCACCATGTATTTATGTTCTTCCCCTTTTTGTATGGTTTTATCTTGCAGCCCGTCAGTGGGTTACCTGCAGGCCCCCAACTCTGAGCAGTATCAAATCACACAGTCGCCATCTCCTTGCAACCCTCAACAGTTGCAGCAGCAATATTCAGGTGAGACTTGGTGTCAAAAGCTTGTAAAGTGAAACATTTTGTGACCACTAAATTCATGTTTTTTTTGTTTTTTTAAGATTTCATTTGATTTAATTTGTGGCCATTACTCTCCTAAATAGAATAATTTAGTGATATCCAGAATAAATGATTAAATTATATTGTTCTTAAAAAGTTTATATCCTCAAGAACAAAGTAAAGCCCACCCCAATGTTGGTGTAAAGATGTAATTCCAGGACCAAAAGCATCACCTTCTTTACTGTTTGTGTCTCAGTTTTGTTTGTAAAGGGCTGAACATGGTGATCCGACTGGGTAGATTGTATGTCCGAGACGAGTATATGCCAATACTTGATTATTAGGTCATAGTGTGCTTTATACCTACCTACATTGAGAAATAGTGGCATTGCAACAAAGTCAGATGGTATTGAGGGAAAAGTTCACAAAGACTAACGCAGGGTTCACATGTTGAACCTGTGAATCGATGTCCTTTTTAAAAGGGAATGTTTGAAGAAATTGCAGAGAAAACAAAGGCCTTGTGCGCTCCCATTTGTCCTTATGTAAATGTTGATCGTCATGATGGTCACTTTATCTTTCCAACCTCTGATCTGTTTGTGCCATTTACTTGGATGTATGTTAATTTGTTGAAAAGTTAATTTGAGTGGTCAGTTTCTGACTCTTATGTTTGAGACTGTTTTCAAACGTTCCTATGCCCTGAGAATGAATTCAAATTTTTGTGTGTGTGTGAAGTGTGTATAACTGGTTGTCTGCAGGTCATTATAAATGGTCTGTTTCTAAAATATCAGGCTATTAAAGCCATCAAAATGTTTTAAATTGGCTTTATTAGGTACTGTCTTTTTTTTGGTTTGAATTAGTCAGTTGCTTCACAATGCCGAACCTGACTTCTGTGCTACTCTTACCTGTTGTTCTAAATAAAACCAACCACTTATAAAAACTCTCCTGCAAAATTCTAGTTATAACAAAATCCAGTTATTCCTTAAAGCAACTCTTATTGGGATGATCTTTTTTGAAATTACCATTTTTCTCATACTTTACCTTTTGAGATGAATCAAACTTACATTTTCTACCTTTTATATTTCTCTGCAATACTTAATGTAATGAGAAATAAACAGAAATCATGCTGTCATTGTTTTAAGTCCATCGTCGCAAATAAGTTTCATGAATCACCTGTTTATCTACATGTGTGCCTGTCGATCTGGATGCTCTCTCAGGAGTACCGCCTCCTGGCCCTGGGGTGATGGTCATGCAGCTCAGCGTGCCCAATGGACCACAGCCTTCCCAGAACCCTCCTCTGGTCCAGTGGAACCCATGCAAGTACTACAGCATAGAGCAAAGACCCAGCAAGCCGGGAGAGCTCTACAAACCTGACAACACTCCACAGGTACACACAAAGGATCTCATGAATCACACATCTAGTCTTTCGTGTATTCATTCATTAGCCTGTCAGCCCGCTAGTAGTCAACAGGAGCAATGGGAATGTTTTCAGTTGACACGATGAAGTGTCCTTGTTAAATGAACACTTTTGTTTGCTTTTTTTTAAATAAATGGAAGTAGGGCTGAAGACACCAGGTGAGCAGTATGTGTCACGGTATTTAAAATATATCCTCTGTTTCTCTCTGTCCTTGTGTCCAGGCTAGCACCCAGCTGACGAGTCCCCTCGCCTCCCCCACTCAGTCTCCCACCCCGTCTCCCTCCGGCAGCGTCAGCACCGTCTGTCCAGGCCTGGGACCACTACCCCTCATCTCCCAGTTTCCCCGGCCAGGAGGACCAGCTCAAGGTACAAATGAACAACGAGGGTGAAGGTTCAAATACATACACAGATACAACACCTGTGTACAGATATTCACCAGAGGATGACAAGAGTGAAGAAAATGCATGTAAAGTCCTAAATATAACCAGTGACAATAGAAATTGTACTGTTCAGTCAGACATCACACCTGCGCAACTGTATGCATCTGTGCTCACACACTTCTATGTTGCTTATTCATTGCCAGTTAGCCCTGACTCTTGCTGTCATAAGTAAATTAACAAGTAGCATTTACAACCTGTGTCTTACTTTATAGTTTTGCCCATCATTCGTCCTCTACCTGATGTAACATGAGAAGTCAAACGATCAGATATAGTTTTACCAAACCAACTGTATTTCGAAGAAGCAAAGCTTCACAATTTTCCATGTACCTCCTGGTTTCTGCAGAAGTACCCCTTGGGGTAGAAGTTCCCCTGGTTGGGAAACACTGGGTTAGATAATATGAATAAATTTGGGGGTTTTATGTGACCTGTGTGTCTGTCAGTTTGAGTTCTTTCTTGCCCTGTTTTCAAATTTGAGCAATTAACTTAAGAAAAATGTTTTCATAATCATTAGAAATGATGGCCCACACTGCACAAACAAGAACCAGGTTGTTAAAAATGATTTCTCCTTTAGTTCACGGGCAAATAAACATGAACAGCTGTTACAGCTGTGTGCTTGAACCCCTGCTCAGACTTGTGCCCTTTCACCCATTTTCACAGCGATTCTCTAAAACTTGTGAGGCAGCTTTTGGCCCTGAGCCAATAGGCCGTAATTTCACGATCACCTCAGCAGGTCCACGTGAACTGGCACTGTGCCACCCGGTTTAAACCTCTTGCACCCACACATGGCTTCAACCACGTCCCTGTCCTCTGACCGACATTTACGCACAGAGAGCACAATACCTTTACTGGCAAATAGACCCACTACTTGGAATGCACGATTACACATACAGATGGGTCAACCTACAATCCATGTAATATCACCAGTTTTGAATTGACCTACGTTGGAAACACCAACATGAATAAATACAAAAGTAGTAGTAGAAATACTTTCTAATGGCTTTGGGTGCTTTGCAGGATTTCCTTTGAACTCCCAAGTTGTGCTGAAAGAAAATCTTGAATGCAAAGGCTTTGCCAATTCCATAAACGCTCATCACATCGATCATCCATATCCTTTTTGACTGCTTTATTTTAGTGTATTCATTGTTGTAACACTGTTTTCTATGCTGCTGAGGTATCTTGATATCAATGAGACCTGGTTGGATAAAGATAAATAGAGTGTGGTGATGAGGTTCCCCTGGTCTCTAAGGGGGGAATAAAACTCTAAATTGAAGTGTTTGCAGGTTTGATCATTTTAATTTAAAAATGATGTTTAAACAACACTTATGTTGTTTAGGTGACGGGCGCTACTCTCTGCTGGGGCAGCCTCTCCAGTACAGCCTGTGTCCTCCTCCCCTCATGCATGGCCAGTCCTCCTACACCTCCCATCAGGTCAGTACTGGCCCAGCTTTGTGCTGTCTGACATCTAATGTAATTCAACCCTTCTACATGTTAACCGCATTGTGATATTGATAGTTTTTTATTTTCTATTTTAAACAAGCATATGTGCATTGGTTGTTAAGGATGAAAGCAGTAGTAAAACAGGTGAGAGTCAGTTAAAACATTTTACTGACCCAATAATCACCACAGAATATCTTCTGTGAAGGAAAATATTTTTTGTGAAGCTGATCCCAGTTACAACCTTCTTAAGTCACATTAATAAAATGTGGTCTGTGTGGAGAAATCCTCCCTCGCAGAATGTTGTGTAACCAAGAGGTAATAACGTTACAGACATTTCAAATGGAAACTAAATAACACAGTGAGGTTGTCATCATTTTCACCTCTCTTGTGCCCACTAGCGTACAGTATGTTGCACCTGTTCTGTGTTTCCAGTTATCAAAGACAGCTCCCACTGATTGATTATACCCCCATCTAGTGTCTTGTTGTGGAACTGCACTGTATAAACAAGCCTCATAAAATCTGTGTTATGTGTTCAGGGCCAAGGAGTAATGAAACACGGGCCACGGGGGAAAAAACAAACACTCAAATCTGCATCCACAGATCTCGGCACCACTGATGTGGGTAAGTCAGAGACGTATCATCACAGATCAGCATAACATTTACTCTGTTATTACATTTTTCTTCCTTTTCAAGTTTTGATACTTGGTGAGAATTCCACATAAAAGATCAAAGGGAGCTCTTGGCGTCACAAGGCTGGCAAAGTGTTGTTCAGGTATAGCAGAGTGTGTGCATAGGTTATATCATTTTGGTCAGCCTATATTGCTGATTGTCTTTTATTTTCCTTACAAACTCCTCCCTCTGGTGTGGATGACATTAAATAGACCTTTGGCTGCTGACAGTGTACTGGCATGCTTGCAGCACTGCATTCAAGTGGAGTTCTACAGCCGTTGCAAATTGGATTTCCTTGGGAGTGTCCTCAGGGCCGCACACGCCATAATTCCCCCCGAGCACTGCACATTGCAGAAAGTCTTTAGCTGAAACAAACAAGCAGACACAGCATGTCTCTGGAACAGGTGCTTCAAATCTCTGAAGACGCAGCTTGAGCAACCAAGCCTGCTAACGTCTTGTTTGTCTCTCTGACTCACTTCGTTTCTTCTCCGTCCAGTGGTGAGTCGAGTACTCGAGGTAACTGACCTGCCAGAGGGGATTTCACGTCCAGAGGCTGAAAAGCTCTTCAACCAGCTGTCGATGTGCGGTGCCAAGATCCAGTGGCTGAAGGAGCCCCAGGGAGGCCGAGGAGGAGCAGGAGGCTGCGGCCCCTGTCCTGGTGCAGGGCCTTCTGGGCCAGGAGCCATCGCTGGGCACGGGGCCAGCATTGGAGCTGGGGGAGCGAAGGGCGACGGCAGCGACCCGGCTCACCTCTACACAGTAGTGGCAGTGTTCCCCAGCACCATGGCTGCCCAGAGTGCTTCCTTCAAACTTAACAACAGCGGGGCCAGCCTGTTCAAACTGAGGGCCGCCAAAAAGAACTATGACCTGCGTGTGCTGGAGAGAGCCAGTTCTCAGTGAAAGGAAAGGAGAGGGGGAGGGAAGAAAGAAAGTCAGAGACAAAAAGAAAGACTCTTGGTGGAGTGGTGGAAAAGGAAAGAGGGCTGAGGGGGACTGCTCTTAGTGTACAATAATAAAAATAATAAAAAAAAAAAAAAAATACAGAGTTAAATGATGTGTCAAATGTATAAAAGGGAAGAAGGTGTGAATCATGAGGTGGCTGGTGTTTGGTTGCAAATAGATTTTGTTGTTTGTTTTTATTCATTGTTTTTGTTTTGTATTTATATAGCAGAAGAGCACACAAGACACGCAAGCATGTGTTTCACTGTTGCCGTGGAATGTGTGCTGCCATTATACAAAAACACATGCAGTGACACACACACACACACACACACACACACACACACACACACACACACACACACACACACACCAGGAGACACAAACGCAGGCAACAGGGTCACGTAGCACATAACAAAAACACACTGGACAGTCGACCTCAGTCAAACCTTTTCCTCCCCCCTCCTCCGTCTGCTCTCCAACCCTTCATCCTTTTTCTGCCAACGCTTTCTCTCCTTCCTCAACTCTGCGTCACCCAAGCGTCTCTTAATCTCCCATATTTATACATTTTCATACGCACAGTTGCGCACTCTCTGTGCTTTGCCCCACCGCTCCCTGCTCCATGTCTCATACTGCCTCCTATCTTTCTCTGCTCCTCTGTCCTCTCATGTACTCTCTCACTGCTCTCTCCTCTCTCGCTTTCTGTTTACCTTACTGCTGTTGTAGGTTTCTGTATTGCGCTGTTTCGTTTTTTTTCTCAAATTCTTTTTTGTTTAGTTTTTTGGGATTCAATATATTTATATAAGTGATGTAAGAAATAAAAGAAATCTATATATTCAGTGATTTTTCTTTCTTTCCCGAGTGAAAACGTTTAGGCCTTCCTTTATCCTTTACTCTTTCCCTCTTCATACCCCTCTCCTCCTCCCCACATTTGTTTCCTCCTTACTGCCCTCTGCCTAACTTCTTTGGCCCACTCCTCTCTCCCACAAATGTCCCCATCTCCCTGCTCCACCCCGACGCCCCATTGTGTTTGCGTTTTTCGTTGACAGCTGTGCAGAAAGTATCAGAATAAGTAGTTAAAGTGCACAATGATTGCATATGTCTACTGTAAATTTTATTTAATCTGTTATTTTTTGTTTGTTTTTAAAAATATAAAAGTCGACAAAAAATCTATCAAAACATCTGTGTCATGTAGTTCATTGTTTGACTTTACTGAAGATGACTCCTGAAGTCTGAGCAACACAGAGGTGTGAGTGTGTGTGTGAGTGAGTGACGAACGAACAGCCCTGACTAGTCAAGGCATAGACTCCACTAGACCTCTGAAGGTGTGTTGTATCTGGCACCAAGAAGTTAGCAGCAGATCCTGTAAATTGCGATGTGGTGCCTCCATGGATCTGACTTGTTTGTCCAGCACATCCCACAGTTCCTCGACTGGCTTGAGATCTGGGGAGTTTGGAGGTCAAGTCAACACCTTGAACTTGTTGTGTTCCTAAAACCATTTAAACACCATTTTTGCAGTGTGGGTAGGCACATTATCTTGCTGAAGAACTCTAGAGGCAACACACAACACAAAACGTTATTCTTCAGACCAGGCCACCTTTTTCCATTGCTCCGTGGTCCAGTTC
>JAVQJD010020999.1:0-13314 GCA_036023655.1 Nannoperca australis
GCAGACGCTTTTATCCAAAGCGACTTCCATGTGGGGAGGTGACCGGGGGAGTACGGGGTCAAACACACGACCTGCTGGTTGATAGGCACACAGCTGTACCTCTCAGCCAACACACCTCCTATGTATATACTATGTACAGCTGTTTTATGTGGCAAGCTGATAAGAAAGGCTCGGTGAAAAGAAAGGAATTTTAAAATGTTTTTTTTTTTTTTTTTATCCCAATCTTAAGATATCATTTTTTTATATTTTTTAAAATATATGCTATTGTGCATAACAAAACCTGGCGTCAGCTGCAGCAGCCCCTCATTGCGCTTAAGCACGGTACCCATGGCAGTAAGATACTTAATGAAGGAAGTATACATTTATAACATACAGACACGCCTGACTGTATGGGGTTTTGATTGTCAGCACAGTTGCCACATTGCCCTCTGTTAAAGCCCAGGAATGGGCTGCCTAAACCGTTTCATTAAACAGAAGTAGAATTGTTGAGCTTGTGCTTCTTTGAGTTGGCCAAAACAAGCACCATGTTAGCCTGGAATGCCCTAGGGTGGTGAGACTTGTGATTCGCCGAAACAGACATGTCCAAAATAAATCAAGAGTAGCTCCACAACTATCAGGTCTGTATATGTGTAGATTCAGATATAAACACAAAAATTGACACGTTGACTGTAAAATGGGAAGTTTGGCAGCGTGTTTGCTATGGGGTTTATGGGTCAGCTGGTTAGCTCAGACTACACTATGCTTGGTATCAATGGAAAGATTAGGTCCTCTAGTTTCATATGACTTCCAACACGGCTGAGAGAAACAAAAGGAATACCTGTACTGTTGTGTACCATTTAGACTGTCAAAAATCTAATATGACTGTACTGTCATATTGAAATGATTGCAAAGTAGAAACATACCACCGCAGCATTTCATGCAGTTGTTTTTGGTACACTACTACTGGACCCTGTATACAGTGTGAATTCAAAAGATGCATTTGGGGGCATTTTAACTTGGTGGCTTTGCATATTTATTTAGCATATGTATTTCTGTGTTTGTCAGTGAGCTAATGAGGGCTGATTCTGAGCACAGTATCTTTGGTGATGCTGCGCCTGTGATCATGATTTCTCTCCAGGCCATAAATCTTAACAAAGGCAGTGAAATTAATGGTCAATGGCTTTATTTTTCGCTCTGCTTTTGTGTGCATGTGTTCATGTCTTTATTTGGGACCCTCCCAAAACACACACACACACACACACACACACACACACACACACACACACACACACACACACGTACGTCTCAGTCCCCTGTTTCTGCTCCTCTCAGAGGACATGATTTACTACACACACACACCTCTGCCTCAACTGCTGGACGGGATCATAAAAGTGAGGCTTCATCGTTGTTGGATGCGAAGACAACAGGGATGTTTTTCACCCACCAAAAGGGCAATAAACTCTGTACAGGGAGTAACACCCTTGAGTGATCCTCTACATGGCAAAAATAGCTCCCACAGTCCACCTGCCATTCAAGTCTTAGTTTTAGCTACTAAATCTGTGTTAATATGACCACGGCATACATCCAATAAAATCTGTTAGAATGCATCTATTAAATGCTACAGCCTCAATGGCGATGGGCTCATTGCCAACATTATACTGTGATCAAAATTTTTCTTCTGCCTCTGTTGACCTCAGTAACAACAAATCATACCACCAGCTTATCACTGAATATGGCTTTTTTAAATCCGCTTTCACACTGTCAAAGTCGGATGAACTAGCAAACATCAGCTTGCATTCACCATTTCCTCCAGTCCTCCAACACCTTCCGTACCTTGTATGGAGTTGGCATTCCTGTTCTCTTAAACTGGCTTAATTTCTCCTCTGTCATTAGGAGCCATGACCTTGTTCTCTGTAAAGATGATGTGCTGTCTCAACCATTGACTCTGCATCCTGTCCAGTCCCTCTTTTTGACATTAGGACCAAACAACTCTCTATCCCTGACTCATGTTGACTCACAAGGCAGCGTGCTCCCAGGCCTGCTCAGAATAGCATGCTGTCTGCTCCACTAGCACACTGGCTAGTGCTCACAAAAACATTCTACCACATGCACTGTGTAGGCAGTTTTGGTAATCAATCGGTGGCAACAGTACGTTAATTATCAATCAATTAAATCCTAGAAAATACAAATGCACAAAGACAAAGCAATTGGCATTTGCTATTTTTGCATCAAAGCCCATGTAAGTTAGGTGTGTGGATCATATAATAAGGCTGCCATTAAAATGTGCTCCTGCTGCTCCACTCACACAAAAAAATGAAACAAATTTTCTATGATTATGCACAACTTGCAGGCTTTTGTTACAAACATAAGTCACGTAAAAGTCAACATGCAAGGCACTTCTTCCTATCAATGAAACATTGCTTACAAAAACAGCAAGCAGAAATAGCTAATAGGCTAAGAAGCACCTGCTGTTCTAGTAAATAGACAGCAGCTTGTGCCAAGCCCTCATCATAGACTGATCAAAGTTGCTGCAGTAATTCTAAGTATATGGAAAATAAGCATTAAGTTCAGCCCCATGAAACATATTTTTTAAGGAGATTGTTTGCTCAATAATTGGAAATGAACACATTTTTATAAATGTTTGCATGCGCTGATCAGAACAATGTAAAATATAGCCTCTTTGACAGAAGTAGAAAATGTTTGAATTTTTCTACTGAAATGAATGAGTGAAGGGCTTTAGTTGATAAATGGCTCATGCAATAGAGATTATAATGCCTATTGGTCTACTAGGCCATTTTAATGGAATAACATTTTATTACAGCCATCTTCTGTGCTTCAGTGCATAATAATTTACAATGAGCAAGAAAAATCTAATTAAGAGATTGCATCAAAATAATTGGGTTTCAAAATGTCCTATAAACCCGTTTAAGTTGATGATGAGCTCTTTCTTTGAATTGAATGGGATACTAGTATATTGTTGTTTTGCTGCTAGTTTAAGGGCTTTAGCCTGTTAATTTCAGTGTCCTCTTGATCACACTGAATACACATGCACATTGTTGCACTGTGGCAGTTATTGTCCCTGCAGTTCCATTTGCACTGATCTCTTGACCCTTCACCTGTCGCCCTTCCTCAAGTAGCCCCAGTGGTCCAGTCCATTACTGGTATCAGCCCTTCTTATCTGCTGCACTGTTCTATGGTCACTTTGCATTCCACACACACACACACACACACACACACACACACACACACACACACACACACACACACACACACACACACACACACCCCTTGTGGTGCAGCCCACATTCACCAATCATACAAGAAGCATGATGGCCAGGCTATATATCCCCCATTCCATCTGTAGCTGGCACTCTTGCATCACATTTGCTCTGCTTACTCCTTTCCTAAGCGCCTTTGCTCTCTCTTCCTCTAACTCACTGCTTTGCTTTCCCCTCTTTTGTTAGCGCCAGCTTTTCTTCTTCTCTCATTTTCTGTTTATTTCATTCAAGTTCAACTTCTTTTTCTTGTTTTCTGTTCTTCCGTCTCCCTCCCTGCTTGTCTTTTTATTGTGACCTGATTCTCCCTTCATTTCCTTCTCCTTCACCTCTCACTTCTCATATCTTTTTCCTTTAGTGTTTCAGAAACCCTTCTATGTACCATCAGCCACATCATCCAGCCCTGCCACATCTTTTATTTTCTTTCCATTGCTATCTGCACTTTGCTTCTTAGATCTGCCCCCTCTTGTTACCCAAGCTTCTTTCTGTTTTGGCAAACTTTCAGATTTTCTTCTTGCTCCCTATTAACTTCTTTCTAGCAATCTGTCATGCCTTCCTTTCAACTTTTCTTTCCTACATCTCAATTTCTGCACCACCTTATCTTCTTCCTCCTCTAACTCCAATCTCCCATCCTTTCCTTTTCCTCCTTCCCCAGGCTCTGTGAGTTGTGGGTAAGTAGGTGAATCTTGCCTTGCTTCCTCTTTCAAATGGCTTCATGATTGCTAATGAAGCGCACAGAAAAAACAAACAAACGTGTTTCCCATGGAGACGTGCACTTCAGTGGCTGGCTAGCTGATTGTTGACCCTGTAGCCAAGTTGACTGTTTAATATGACAGAGCCTTTTGTAGCACAGAATAGCTAAGTATGTGACCACATAACACAACATACATGTAGCATAAGCCTGATCCTACTATACTATACCACTGAGGTATATGAAGTGCATTACACTATGGCCAAGGTTACAATAGACTGCCATTACACAGTGCTTACATCTCTTCGTACAACTGCTCACAATCCATCTAACCCACTTATCCATCCATCTATCCATTTAGATACAACATACTGATACCAACTTGTTTTCCCTTGTTTGAACATTCCTTTAACATGTTACACATTAGAGACAATTGGAAACCACTGTCTGGCTTTGCATAGCTGTGTTATCAAAACAATTACAAGCAAACAACAGGAGTGAGAGACAAAGACATGCTGTCTGCGGTATGAGTCAGCGTAGTGACAAATGCAGTATGAAATGGCCATGTTTTCTTTTTTGGGGGGATTTAGCCTTAATTAGAAAGCTGATAGTAGAAAGGCAGGCAGAAAGACTCTCACTTGTTCCTTGCGCTCTCTGATTCCCCTTTCCATGTTTTACCTCTACTGCAGCTCTTATTATTTCGATCGTCCTTGTTTGACGTAGCCCACCACACAACTGAAAACATAGCTGGCACAAGAGTCACACATACATGGAGAAATGCATATGCAGTAGATGCATGTCTGATCTATCTAGCTCATTCTTGCACCTGCAGAAAATGCCAAATATTTGAAATGCACATGTGAGTCATCAACAGAAGAAGGGGAGGATAGTGAAAGCTGTTGTTGATTTGATCATGTCTGATTGTTGCCTAAGTGACCAGTTGTGACAGCCCAGGGGTAATTTCAGTAGGTTATTTTCACCCCAATTCAATTGCAGTTGGTAGAGAATTGTAAAATGATTTTGGACATAATGATTGTAAAATGATTTTGGACATAATGATTGTAAAAATGGGACACTGATCCAGTCGTGACCACTTGATATGTAACCACACCTATAGCAGGGCCTAAAAATGCTGTTTATAGCATTGCAGTTTTGAGATGGGTGAAAGGTTCAACTTTCTCTTAGTAGGTCTCTTTGGCCTTCAATGTTTTTACATGCCAGATGTCCTTCGTCCCTAAGATCGCACACAGGGGCCAGTATGATGCCTCTAAATGTTTTTCAGGAAGAAAATTTGATGCTTTTCTTTTTACGATTGAATGATTTTTCTCAGATATATTTTTGTGCTGCACTGCACAATTACTTCAAAAGTAGTCTCTCCTCATTTGGATCTTCATATCTACCCTAGCGTCATAATGTTGCACAATGTTAGAGGACCTTTAAAATTTACATTTACAACAAATGTTGTCTTACATATGATCTGTCTCCAATCACAAGATATCCAAGATAAGCTTAATGTAAAAATACTACTACTACTAATAATAATAATAATCTTTGCACAATAATACTCACTCTCCCTCTTCAGCTGTCCTGTTTAACCTCAATCTCTTACTCTATCTATCCCATTTTCTCCCTCTTTTTGTCACATCCTAATTTCTCAGAGCAAGCGGCACTGTCTTACACACATCACTCTCCTCTTCTGGTATTTTTTTTGGCCCTCACAGGTACTCTCCCTATCCAGGTCTCCATTTGCCACACTTCTTGCTGGTTATGTAAACTGGCATTGTCCACCACACAAGTGCTGCTTGGTCTTCATATCCACACCGTGGTTTCCAAAAACAAACTGGCTTACATGTCTAATACATACTACTACTAAAAGCTGTGTATGTTGTATGTTATCTTTCTTTGTTGGGCAGAGACCTGTGAGGTTATTTTATGATTGAGAGAGGTGATATTGTCAGAGGTGAAAAATGCACAGTTAACAGCGAGACCCGAATGCATTTGTCACCATAAAAAGCCCCCATACAGATTGATGAAGGCACAACAGCTGGCAATGCAATGAAAAGTGAAATGAGGATCTATATTTTCTGGCAAAGTGCAAGACAATCTTGACACCCAAACGGTATTTCACCTTAATTTATCATCTTTTCACTCATTAAGTACATGATTAATAATACCAGTTTGTAATGTAGAGTGAGCTAGGTAACACAATCAGCTTGCATCATTAAAAAGCATTATGTAAAGAGCATTTCAATTAACGTAAGATGTTATGACAGCACTGCTATACTTGTCTGTGGACACGCTATGCCTTCATCTTTCAACATCTTAATGCATTTGTAGAACTTACGAATGTAAGATTTAAAAACATGCTTTTGATCAGCCACTCCTTGATGAAGCACCATCACACTCACTGGTGATGTAAAATCAAAACTGAAAAACTCTTCTTGCATATAAAGAATATAACAATAGGAGCTGTTAAGAGATAAAAAACAGAAAGCACCATCCACTTCTGCACCGTGATTCATTCTGCCTGAGTCATTCAGCACACGTAGGGTTAAAGTATAGCTGCAGCGTCTTACTGCAGTGTCTAAAGCATTTGGCTGATCGTTACAGTATACGCCAGGAGAAGACGCGAAGGGGAAAAAAACATCTCTCTCTAATACTTCCTTTTTTCTTCCAAAAATCCTTTTTATTGCATTTTATAACATTTGGCACAGTACAAATTCTTGGTGCTTTTACAAGATAAACCTGTAAAGATCGACACTGACCTTTTATCGGTTTTTGTTAAAGAAAGTCTTCTCAGTATAAATATTTTTTCTTATCACTGCATTCTCTGTAGCATGGTGTAAAAATCACACAGAATGCCCCTTTTTAAAACAAGACTACCCTCATTTGTCAAAGTCAAGACAGCATCTTAAACAACTCATTGTTTTAAATAGAAGTTACAAGTTAGAAAATAGTTTCATTTCTTTTTAATATATGTTTCTCTATCACCAGCCCATGGTAGTTTCAATTTGTCCATATATATATTTATTTATAAGCATGTACAACAAGAAATCATCAGTCTTTTTAAGTTTGCACTCTGTACAAAAAAGTAGTTCCTGTCCTTTTTTCGTTGTGCATTCTATTGCATGATTTTATGAGGAAATGACAAAGGGGGGCATGGGACAGGGGCAGGTGGGAGATAGGGACCTAGGGAAAGGAGTGGGAGCCTTTTGGGGTGCCTTTTTTTTTTCTTTTTTTTTTTTTTAAATCTGAGTCTCCTGTACCTTTTCCTTAGTGTGAGTTTTTATGGCATAGGGCTCTGCCATTACTGTCATGGTGCTGGGCAATGTTCGAGGCAAAGAGTTCCCAACATTGTTGTCTGTCCATTTTGCTCCATGGCCACTTGGTTTATAGGTGTTGTATTTGGGCTTTAGAGTGCTGTAGTCCACTTTATGGGGGCTGTAGTCCACTTTGTGTGGACTGTAATCAAGTTTAGGTCTCTGAGTGTGTGGACTAAAGTCAGACTTGAAGGCGCTGTAATCCGCTTTGTGAGGGCTGAAGTCAGTCTTGAAGGCGCTGTAATCAGTTGCAGTCTTATGGGAGGCATAAGGGTCCTTGGGTTTGTAGATACTGTCAGTTTTAGATCTCTGGCCACTGTAGTCTGTTTTGGGTTTAGGCTGAGTGCTATAGTCAGGCTTAAATGGGCTGTAATCTGGTTTAGGTCTTGGGTGAGTGCCAAAGTCGGGCTTGAATGGACTGTATTCAGCCTTAGGTTTATGCTGTGTGTTGTAGTCTGATTTTAATGGGCTGTAGTCATGTTTAGGTTTTGGTTGGGTGCTGTAATCTCGTTTGAATGGGCTGAAGTCACCTTTCTGTCTAGGATGAGTGCTGTAATCTGGTTTGAAGGGGCTGTAGTCCGTTTTAGCTTTTGGGTGAGTGCCAAAATCTGGTTTGAATGGGCTGTATTCTGCTTTAGGTTTGTGAGTGCTGTAGTCCTGTCTAAATGGGCTATAGTCAGGCTTTGGTCTATGAAGGCTAAAATCAGGTGTAGACTTGTGAGTGCTGTAATCTGGAATGAATTTGTGGCTACTGAAGTCCATATTTGGCTTATATGTAGTATACTCAGCCTTTGGCTTGTGAAGGGTGAAATCAGGTTGGGGTTTGTATTCTGCCTTGGGTTTGTGAAAGCTGTAGTCAGACTTGTGGCTGATAAAGTCCAGTTTGTGTATGCTGTTATGGTCCCGGATTTCAGGCAATGTGAGAGCTGTCTCTTGAGATGCAGACGCTGGTGGTGGAAGGTCCTCTTCATCCACCTGGATAATCTCCACAGTGCGGGCAGCTGCAACTGTGCTCCTTTGCTGGTGGCGTTTTCTTAATTTGTAGAAGGCGATAAGCATGACAGCAGCCAGCAGGGTCACCGCGACAAAACAACCTATTATAATTTTAGTGGTCTTCATCACTTCATCCAGGCTAGGGCCAGACTTGCCTGGCTTGCCAGTGACACCTCGGAGACCTGTCACCACAGATGGCTTAGCTGTGCCGGGGGGGCTGTCAGTGCTTTGCAACAGCACAGTTGGTGTGGAGATGAAGACTGGCTGAAAGACGGAAGGAGAGGCAGTTGTAGTTGTTGTCCCTAGGCCTACCCCTCCTCCAGCTACCCCAGCCCCTGCAGCAGCAGCTGTGGTTGTGGTGGTTTTGGGTTTGGGCATCTCAGTGGTTGGCCCCAAGACTTCCACAGTCACTGTGGTAAAGTAACTCAAGTTGGATGTATTAAGCTCAGCTGCGCTCACATTGAGGTAGGCCGAAGCGTTGGAGTTCCCGGCTGCATTGGACACCATGCAGGTGTAAATGCCTGTGTCTGCTGCCAGGACATTTGAAAAATTAAGGGTACCATCATTGAGGACTGATATTCTCGGGTGACCAGAGGCATGTGTCAGGATAGTCCCATTGGGTAGGAGCCAGCGCACTGAAGACATTGGGGCTGTGCTGCAACGAAGGTCAGCCACTCGCCCTGCTGAAATGTTCAAGTCTCTTGGTGCATCAGCAATGAATGGTGCAGAACACTGGGTCGCAGCACCCTCACCTCGGTCCACCTCAACTAACTGTCGACCTCTCATGGTGGCAGGTGAGTGGCAGCGTCCACAGCAAGTTGAGTTTGTAGGAATGTACTCCCTTAGCCAGCGTGCTAACCATACAGCCTCACAGCCACAGTTCCAAGGGTTATGGTGGAGATGGAGCTCCACCAGGTACCTGAGCGGGGAGAACAGATCATGTGGCACAGCGCTCAGATTATTATGGGCAAGATTAAGCTCCACCAATGAAGATAGGTCATCAAAAGCATTGCGCTCTATCACTGTGATTTGTGAGTTCATCACCCATAGCTTTTTCAGTGAGCTCAGGCCTTTGAAGGAACCTGGTTTTATTTCTGGAAAGTGATTTTCAGATATCTCCAGCTCCTCCAGGCCCTTCAGGGGACTCAGGTTTGGCATATCACCCTTTATGTTGCACATGCCCAGGTTGAGGTACTTGAGGTTTTGTAGGCCCTCAAAAGCTCCTTCTGAGATGTACTCCAGTTTCCGTAACTCTCCCAGGTCCAGTCGCATGAGGGAGGGCACCCGGTTGAAGGCGTAGGAAGGGATACTTTCAATGGGGTTGTTCCTCAGCCACAGTTCTCTTAGTTTAGACAGGTATTCAAAGGCCCCACTGGGCACCACCGTCAACCGGTTGTCAAACAGCTCCAGCGTGTTGAGGCTCGTAAGTCCATTAAACGCGCCCACCTCAATCTGCCGTATGGCATTTCGCCCAAGCTGGAGCACCTCAAGGTGGTGCAGGTGGCGGAAGGAGTCAGCCTGCACCGCCTCGATGGCGTTTTCCATTAGATTGAGGTGTCGCGTGTTGGCAGGAATGCCAGGGGGCACACGGGTGAGGCCACGTCGGGTGCACACCACCTTCCCCTGCTGATTACTGCAGGAACACTGCGGTGGACAGCCCTGGGGTCCCTGAGACACCGCCGCCCCCGCCAAGGCCAGGGAGGCGCTGCTCCACGCTCGCGCCATCAGGAAGACTACACAGAGCAGGGCGGCTTTCCTGGCACGATGCACAGCTACCCGCCCCAGGAGACTCATGATGTGGCACGTTCATAATTCAGCATCATCTGGGGGGGAGGTTGGGGGTGTTTGGGAGGGGGGGGGGGTGTTTGGGGCAGGGAGAGGAGCTAGTTTCCTACTAGTGTTAAGAGGACCAGAGTAAAGAGGTTAAGGCGAACTGAAGAGGAAAAGGGGAGAAGGTGGTTCTTGGGTGTTGCTAAGGGGCAAGAGGGCTTGATCTATCCTCAGTTAAGCAATGCTTTTATTTCCATGAACTGTATTCAGGGTCAGAAAGAAAGTGGAGGGTAGAGAGGACTGGCTTTTCTGAAACGGCTGTATGAGAAGGACATGATGGTAAATTAAGCAACCAAAAACCGTATTACAAAACAGAAGGGAGGGTAGGGTGTTACGAATTAATGCAAAGCGGGGTTTAAACACTAGACACCTACCTCAAGTTATTAATACAGGTCCTTGAACTGAGATATATAGCTTCCCTCCTGTTTGCAACCAGAAAGAGCTGTGGTTTTCACATCAGACGTATGTATATCCCAAGAGCAGCAAAGAAAGCCTTTATATATTTGCTCTGTTAAAACAGATATCAATGCCAAAGAGCTTAACCAGAGCTATTTTGTAAATCCACACATCCAAAGAGAAAGGTTCGAAGGCCCTTTGTGAGTGTTTTTCTCTCCCTTTCCTTGTTGATTAGGAAAAAAAAGAAAACAAAAGATTACAGATAGGAATCCAGTCAGGCTCCCAAAGCAGCAGTGCTCCCTTGCTCGCTTCTTGCTGTCGGCTCCTCTTCTCTTGCTTGTCCTTGGAATCCGACAGTTGATCCCCCTGCTAGACACCTTACCCAGGTCTCCATAGCACAGGCGACCGTACAAACACAACTGCACAGTTTTTTGTGCACCAAAAGCCAAGGCAGAAAGGGCAAAAAGAGGGACGTAGGTGGGGGTGGGATTGAAGAAGGGTGAATGAAAATTCCACAGTCCTTTCCAATGTTCTTTGCCTTTTGTTTGCGTTGGTTAGGAGGGGAGGTTGACAAGCCAGGGGGAAAAAAATAGACCCCCTCCTCTCTGTATTCCTCTCTTCACTTTTTAGTGGTCAATCAGTTGGTCGGTTGGTCTGACATCCCTTTTCCCTCTCTCACTCTCTTCCCCTTGCTCACTATCTCAATGTGGCGTCGTGTCCACTTGATTTTTCTTATGTTTTTTTCTATTTTCCTCCAGGAGTGCTCGACGAGGGTTGAAAAGGCTAGGCGACACACATTGCCTTCATTAGCTTCTTCCTCTTCTTAACCAGCCACACGCTCCAGCCTCGGCAACCGCGGTGGCGACAGCAGCAATTGCAAATGCACACACACCATCCCTGCGAAGCACACAGCAGCAGTAGCGAGCACACACAGCAGCAGCTGCAGCCTGCCTCCCTTGCACTTCCCAATAATCCGTCAATTTCTTCAGAGAGGGAGTGGGGTGGGGGATGGAAGGGGGTGCTGGGAGGAGTGGGGTTGTTGTAGCTGGGTTGATCGAGGTGGGTTGGAGGGAGGAGGGGTGGTGCGCAGTTTCTCCTTCCTCTCTCTGAATTGTTTCTTTTTTCTTCTTGTTTTCCTGTTCTTTTTTTCCCCCCTCCTCTCCTCGTGGTGATCAGCACCCCCTCTCCAATGCAGCGTCCGAATGGGTAGAGGAGCAAGTCAGGGAAGGCAAGCGCTGGGTGAGCGCTCGTCTTACAGGCGTGACGTTAACAGTAGCGTCGATGTGGAAAAGATCCGTTGTAGCAGCAAAAGAGAGCGTGTGCCGGCTTGGATCTCTCTCTCTCCTATTCGCGCTCGCTCGCACTCGCGCTCTCTCTCTCTCGCGCTCTCACTTTCTCTCTCTCTCACCCTGCCTCCCTCCTGCTCTCTCTGCAGTGTCCTAAGGTAGTTGGGTGAGCTCAAAGCACTCAGACCTTTTTAGAGATCTATCTCTTCAAAAACCAGTTTGCTCTTGCTGCCCTCCGCTCTCTTTATTTAATGCTCACACTCTCTTGTTCTGTGGCTTTCTGGGGCTTTGTGTGGCTTAGGGGAATATACAGGCTGTCCAAGCAAAAGGCAGAGATGGACAGTGGCATCCCCACAGCAACCAGATTTGAACCCCCTCCTTCCAAGCAGTAATCCAGCCATTCCAATGAGTGTGGCAAAGCTCTCCAGCATTGCTGTGGTGGCAAAAGCAGGCAGATGGGACACTGTTTCTCTCATTCTCTCGCTTCCCCTCTCTCTCATGATGCCTGCTCTCTTTCCCTTATCTGCTCTCTCTGTCTTTATCTTTTCTTTCAAATGATCTCCCTTTGCCCTCACTCTTTTAATTTTGCCCTTTAGTAGTAAATAAAGGAACATGAATGAACTGCTGACGCATCCTGTTCAGAACAGTGCTTTGGTTTGATGCAGTGTGTTTTGTGCATTAACTCCCCCCACCCACTCCACCCTCACCCTCCTTGCTGTCTTTCCTCCTCAGCTCACTCTTTGTCCGTCACTGTGTCACTCTACTTCATCCCTGGCTGGTCATCTCTTTATATACAATCTCCTAAAAGCTCACAATTGCATCCATTTTTGTCACTGTTTTACTGTCACCAAATCCACTCTTCTCTTAGTTTTTTGGGTTGTTTGGACAGTAAGTGCGATTTAAGCTATATCCATCTTGATCTGTCTCTTCAGTGCAATGCAACCAAATGTTTTAAATTGTATTTGATTAGGTTACTTTATTAATACCATAGATTAGATAGAGTAAAGAGTAGGATTCAAGAAGTGAGTTGTTAAATTGAAAATTTTTTTAATTTTTAAGACAATTTAAGATAATATAAAATAAAGTGCAGTGTTGGATATAAAATCAAAAGAGAGAACCATATATTCTGCTCTTTCTACACCTTTTGCCTACTCTCCAACCCCACTCCATCATAAATGCCTTTTCACTGTAGTTAGAACACTCTAAACAGGCATGCCTTAACCCTCAATTTGAACACAAATTGTTGCTTCAAGAAGTACACGGCCATAAAGGTCATGTTGAGGAAGGTGAACGGGAGAAAACAAGACATGCTTTACCTTCCTGCCGCAGGAGAAGAGGCAAAACATACGCACCCTACTGTCCCATCACCCCTCCAACTCCAAGGATTTGTACAAGCCTCATGTCCTTTAAACTAGGAAGCAGTATAGGTAATTCATGGTTGGTAAAGCTAGCCTTGACTGTGTGTGTGTGTGTGTGTGTGTGTGTGTGTGTGTGTGTGTGTGTGTGTGTGTGTGTGTGTGTGTGTGTGTGTGTGTGTGTGTGTG
>JAVQJD010021001.1:0-18250 GCA_036023655.1 Nannoperca australis
CCGGTCACAAACTCTTTGAAATGCTCCCATCTGGCAAGAGGCTGTGGTCCATCAGGACCAAAACCTCATGCCATAAGAACAGTTTCTTCTCCTCTGCAACCGGCCTCATCAACATGGCCTGGGACCCCCCTATGACTCTGACACTGGTTCCTCCATTCAAATTAATCTGAAAACTAGATTGAGAACACAAGGTCTAGCTAAAACAATGAACACGTGATAAATTAATTCACCATTTTCCTTCTTGTTTCACTCACCAAGGACTTGGTTCGACTGCATTAATTTATTATATATTCCCCACTAGGTTTCTTGGTAAGAATGATTTCCACCAATTTTAAACACAATTCAAAACAATTCAGTATGTTAGGAATATATCGACTGCAATCCAAAGCAAATTTAAATTCAGAAAATGTCTTCAAACCTTGTAATATATGATGTCCATTTATGCCATTTTTATCCTCTAAAAGAACCAATTTAAGAACAGATTTCGAAGTGTCAAGAAAGAATGTGTTAACTCTTACTTGCATAGATTTTGTATTTAGCCTCTGGTATTTTCTGGAAGGGCTATCTGAAATGATGACTGTATACTGCGAGTCCAATGAATTGAGGGATGATTGTTGGAACTGCTCAGGAGATGCTACCATGGAGATTCTAACCATGATCGGAGAACCAGGAGGAAGAAAAAAAACTGTATACACAGTTCAGTCAGAGAGCTGAATTGCCACTTGACCTTGCTCTATTTGGCTCATCAGGGACCTCATCAGGCATTCCAGTCTGACTAGGAATTACATTCTTGGATGACTCACTAGGAAACCATTTACATCCAATGGAAACATTCAGTGCATAAAGTATGTGCTCTTTGCGAGTGTGATGAATGATGTGGAGCATGTGGAGGGTGTGACAATGAGAATGGTGGATGGTCATGTAACATGTTTCACTTTGAAACCATACATGATGGTTTATGTCCTGGTCTCACTCTAACAACTTTTATTATTTGACTATGACAACAATACTTTACTAACCTTACAGAGAGTCTTTATAAGCTACTATAGCCACAAGTGACAATAATGGGATAATGTTAAAAGCAAAAATCTAGTGTAATCTAGTGTAACGATTTAGTGTAAGTATAATTTAAGCAAGGACGTGTTTTTTTTAAACTATGAATTGAACATATATATATATTATCTCATATAGGATAATAAAATCCATTACCCTTAACTGTGAAACATTTATAGCTTTGGGATGAAAGAAAGGCTCTCTCTATGTTTTGTACTACAAGCCAATGTGTGTGTGGTCTTCATACCACATTCATGCCACGGTATCACAAGCTCAAGATAAAGGTTAACAACGGTCTCAATGTACAGTAATTGTACTAGGGTATAACCATTAATTTGACAATAATCCACTGACGCTTAAAACTGATCCATACAGAATATCTAAATGGTAGCTAGTCAACCATTTACATTTAAATTTAGTGCTGCATTTTCTTTTTTAAATTTAACTTCTGCTGCTGCTTTGGCTGCAGGCAGAGACAGATTTTATAGTAAGTCTGAGCACAGTGCAGCATCACTTATCTTTTTATGGGCTTAGCAGATAATGAACTTTAACTTAATAGTATTTCACTACAAGTAAGGCAAATTGCCTTCTTTCTTTCTTTTTTTTTTTAAATATCTCCATAGCACATGTGTATAACCCCCTATTACCAAACACTTATGCCTGAACCTTGAGGCCATAGTGATGTGTGGAGAAAGTGACCTGCCCTGAATTCGACTCTATTAACCCCCAGTCAATAGAGCCAGATACTTCTGGTAGTGCTGAGTTCATCAGCCATAAACTTTATACATTTTACAGTTTACAGTAGTTATGGCAGGAAGTGTGCTTAAGTAAAGGAGAGGAGGAGGAGAAAGAAAAAGGTCATAAAGATAAGATCTGGAAGGGATGTGGCAAAGAGAGGTGGGTACTTCAGCAGGTAATTAATTCTCCTAAATTAAAATGCTACATGTCTCATCAGACATTGTCCAACACCCTGAGGCAGTGCTCTTTTAGACAAAATTTGTATTAATTAAATTGTTTTTCCATAGTGTTATTGAACTTTTAATAAGGATAACAAACACCATTTGGGAGCCCCCTATAGCTGTCTTGAAAGCTCTCTTAATTCCCTTGGGAAATGTATATCATTAAACATGAGGGTAACCTTTATCTCTGTGTCATTTCAGAATCACTGATGTAGGTCTAATGGAATTTGGGAATGAGAGTGGGACGGGGTTATAAGTTTGATAAAGTTTGTCAAGATGCATTAATTCAGGTGATTCACACTGATGTGCTTCTATTATATAGAAATAATGTTATAATAATAATATGTTAAATAATGACTATGTCAAAATATAATAGGTACTTAAAGGTGTTCAACACAAGGGATGTGAGTGCTAATCCTCTTGTCTTATCAATCTAAATCTCCAAAAAGGATCCCACTTTACACATTTATGTTCAAGCATTGTTCAAATATGCAGAACCTTAGATTCCAGTCAAGATGTCAAAATTTCAGGCTGAGTTTTGACTGCTGAGGCCCAATTTTGAGTTTGAACAATCAGATACAATTTTCCATTAGAACATTAGAACAAGGCATTAGAAGTTTGTGAAATGTTCTCATAAACCTTTATTTGTATATGAAAAAAAAGAAGATAGATGTGTTTTATATTATATATATGTATGTATGTATATACTCTGGAACTTAATAGACTAAACTTCTATTTTACAGACGACTATGTGGAAAGGTGACACTTATAGTGATCATCAAAGGAAAATGATCACCAACTCGTTTAGACTGCAAAAAGCTGATGACCCAAACATTTAAAATACAGTGCAATGTCAATCAATGTTTCTATTGACTGACCTTGAACATCTGCATCCATGGTCAAAGTTGAAAAAATAAGAAGTTTGACCTTCAAGTCATGTGAAACCAGATGGAGATTTCACTGAAAGAGGAAAAACATGCTAAACTTTGTCCGTTGTATGTTTATCAGTTGAAGAGAATGGGGACAAGGAAATGTTCATGGCGTGGCCGTATAATGTGACTGTACCTTTACATTGATCACACAGTCCTCAGTCCTAAGGGTGGACATCGGAATCCAAGCTTTAAAAAACAATTAATCTATCACTGCCATTTAAAAAGCTCCTCCATGGAATATCACCTGCAGTTTTCAAGACTTATTTTATCAAATGATTTGTTGAAACAAAATGTCCCTTCTTATAATTCAAATGCCAGAAAGTAGAATTAAAAAGCACATCTTCAGTTTACTTTCGCCCTTTAAAAATGTCATGCAAATACTCATGCATCCTCTTCTTGTGCATTCATAGTCAGTTAATGTTCAGTGACTAATGTGCTGAAGGAAGAAGGTGGACAAGCTCCTGCTGAGGACAAATGCAGAGGGAAACACAGATGTACAGATAGTGTGAGTTGACATCATTTCAAGACATCTGAATTACAAATCCAGTGGAGACCTTCAGGGTCTTCTGTCAAACAACTTCAAAGAACCTTTTAACCTACTAATCCAACAAGGCCAGCCAAGGATGAAAAGTAGACATAGGACATTTGCGTTACTATTGTATTCATATTTCTATATTATAGTGGTTATTTCAGGTTCAGTTTAGCACTGGTGAATTTTAATGCCCTTCTTAGAGTTTCCTGGAACCAATGGAACCTTTTGGGTAGTTCTCTTCCTTAAACATTCTTCAGAAGATTCTCTAAAAACAACAAAAGAAGCCTGGAGAGCAAACATTTTAATAAAGTAAACATCTTGTCCAGCCTAAGATGAACCTTTCTTTGCCACTTAGAATTCGATGTGGATCGTCCAGAGCCTTGCGGGAAGCAACAAGCAACAGTTTGTAGGGGAGTTGTAATGGCCGTTGTCTAATTGTGAAGATTCAGAAGTGATTAATGAAAACTAATATTTCATGGCAATTAAAATGATTAAAGCTGGAGGGCTTTCTGCAGAATTCTGAATTGCTGAAGGAATGAGGTGGCAACAAAGCTGAAAAGCAAATTGCATTAGTAAGTTGAGGAAAACTGTATTAAAATGCAAATGTACAGCTGTTAATAGTTCTTCAAAAACCAATAATCCCCCACAGTCAGTCATGTGTCAAAATGGTTAATGGAAAAATATCCCAGAGGCACGCAGGGTCCTTTTTCCATTCCACTTTTGATTAAAGCAGAAATTCTGTTCAGGGAAAGGCGCAGTTTAGGTCAGGATAGGATTGGCAAAGATGGCTTAATGTGGGCAGGATCCCAAACTCATTGTTCTGATGCCCTGATTTCACAGATATGTCTTCTCATGGGAAGAGCCCCTTATCATGAACAAGAGGACGCCAGGCAGCATATCAGATCTGCAGTTATTACAGGCATTCATCATACAGCTGAGTGGGACACAAGAAGCAAAATATTGACATGAAATAATGTTATATGCTGCTTAATGGAGAAGAAGGGGGTTAGAATGTTCCAGTGGCAGGACAAATACTAAATACATCTTTGTTCTCTTAATTATAGTCACTGATGCTGAAGTTGTATGAATAAAATATCCTGAGCCAGCAGAGGAAAACATATTTTGTCAGATTTATAGACAAATTACATAGGCAAATTACAAAAAGGTAAATTACATAACTGGCTAGAGAGTGGGTCATACTTTATTTCATGGCAGGTTATATCCAAAGTCTACTTGCATAATTAGGTATTTATTGTGGAATAATGGAGCAATATTTCTGTCATCTTAGCAATCATATTAGCAAAGGCATGTTAGCCTTACACTCATTTAATGAGCCACATTTACAGACAACATATTTATGAATTTTGCACCTTTAGCCACGCTAGTGGTGTGCAGATAGGGATAGTAATTCCAGGTGACTATTAGCCGGTCAATCGTCCAGATTGAAATATCTTGACAGTTTTTGGATGAATTGACCTGACAGTTTATACAGACATTGATGATCCCCTGAGGGTGAATCCCATTGACTTTTCACAGTTTGGCATTTTGGGTTTGTGGTAAAATGCCCAACAGCTATTGAATAGATTGCCATGCAAGTTGGTACAAGCGTTCATGTTCCCTACAGGATTAATTGTAATAACTTTGGTGATCACCTGATCTATGATTTAGTGACATCCTCGTATTGAAATTTCACTTTGGCCAATACTTTGGTTGATGATCAAATGCCTTCAAAACTGACATTCACATCAGCCTTAGCAATACTGCGTTTAATGCTAATTAGCATATATTAGCAAGCTAACATACTAATCTCAGATGGTGACCATGATAAACACTATACCAAACAAATAAGCATTTCAAGTTGTGAGCATGTTAATGTTCAAATCACAGCTGAGCCTAAGTACAGCATCACAGAGCTGCTGGCATAGCTGTAGATTCTGTCCTGCCTCTGCTTCCCTCTTTCAGGTCCTCTCTGACTGCCTGTCCCATCCCACCTCATTGAGGGATTGGCCTGTTGGGAACCCATTCAAGCTGGTTGGTTCCAAGATGGCTCCCTCTCTCCGTCCTGGGAGGCTGGTGGCTTTCAGGCACTCAACTTGATTTTGTTTGATTATGTTTAGTTCATATTACAGTTAGTTTAGGTTAGCACTAACACTTACATAGCATCAAACATGCACATGTTTACCACGGACTGCTGACTTCACACATCAATGTTTGCTTATGCTGAGTTATCCTTAATAAATTACTTGTTTACTTAAATTGTTACTGGTGGCCGTCACTCCTTTGCTCCTGAACAAGCTGGGCATAACAGCTCTTAGATTATTGTTAACACGTTGGAGCTGAGAAGTTGATGCTAAAGGAAGGGTCATGGGCTCATTAAATTAATAAGGATTCATCCCCTTGATCATGCTCCCAAGATGCTTGGCATCCTTGTGATCAAGCTCCCATAGTTACCATGGTGATGGTGGAACGTGCAGATGCAGCGGCAGTAGCTCCATCAAACTTCAGTAATTGTTTGTTTTAATTTGATATTCTTTTGCATTTATTATCGAAGCACATATTACCTATGGCAGAAATACTTGCATCAACATTGGACATCAGATTAGCCGGACCAAACATCACCGCAAGTGGTGGCGATCACTTAGGTGGAGGACCGGCCACTGTCAGTATCCACAGCGGATGTGAGACAGGGCCTGATAACATCCCTAGCTGTGTACTAAGAACATGTGCCAACGAGCTAGTTGATATCATTACAGATGTTCCTAACACATTAGGGAGGTGTGGTGGTTGAGATGTACATCTGTGTGCCTATCAACCAGAAGGTCATGGGTTTGACCCTGGACTCCTCACTTGCAAGTCGCTTTGGATAAAAACGTCTGGTAAATGCCTAAATGTAATGTAAAATATCACTGTCAGCGGACACTGTTCGCACCTACTTCTAGACAACCACCGTCGACCGTGTACCTAAAAAGTCTGCAGTGTCTAGTCTAAACAGCTACTGCCTGGGGCACTCAGCTCCTCTCTTATGAAGTGCTTTGAGAAACTGCTTTTCCAGCATATCAAAAACAACATCCCAGCCAGCCTGGACCCTCACCAGTTTGCATACAGAACCATCAGATCCACAAAGGATGCCGCTGCAACTGCCCCTCCACTTAGTCTTCACACACTGAAAATAGCAACACCTACATCAAAATGGTGTTTTTTGATTTCAGCTCAGCATTGATTGCAATCTCCCCCATGAAACTGATTTAACTGAACTTAGCACGCTGGGTTTGAGTACGACACTCTGCGGTAGAACAACCAATTTTCTTAACTTCAATACCCTCCAAAGCTGAATGTCTCACTCTAGAAACTCTCTCTCCAGCTGAAAATGAGTCAAACACAGGTGTAACTGGGCATCTAAGCTAGAGCCAGGTGACAGATCTACAGAAAACTGATCAAACTGTGGCAACATAAACAGCGTTTCTTCCCAACAAGTCCTCCAACATAAACAACATTTATCAATGTCTCACAAAATGGGATTGGTGTACCGGACCTTTGTTGTCATGGTAACAATAATAAATATGTTGTTAATGTTCTGAAATGGTCGCAGTTTGATTAAGTTTAGGCACCAAAACTAATTGGTTATTTTATGAAAAAGTTAAAATAGGTATGTTAGTAATATTAATATTATACGCTCACTTGGTTTCACAGGGGACATGATCAGCAGTCTCTTGGGTGAAAGCCCTGTGTTGTGTGACCCATCGATCCACCCCAACCACCTCCCTATGTGGACTCGCTCTTTGTACTACCTCACCAAACTTCTGCCTTTGCTCCTGTCATAATTACTCCACTAGAGGTTGCCGTACATGCAAACACCTGCATCTCTTCTCCCAGTCTATGTATTTCAAAAAACAAAATATTGTATTTTATAATATTTGTGTGTATGTTCTTTCTTTCATTTCATTGTGCAGTCCTGTGTTGTAGAATGACAAATGTACCTTGAACCTTGAAAAAGAGGATGGAACAAAATATGTCTTTGCAACATGACATCTTAGTCGAGGATACCGATAGAGGACAGCTTATAGAGTGTCCAAAATTGAAAGGGCACAAATGGAAATGGCCATATTCTGCTCTGGGGCACGTGGTAGGTTATTTTGCTGCAAAGGAAGGCTCAAGGCTTAAAGCAAAACTCCACCAAAAGACTCGCAGTACTCGGTGGCTATGAAAAGGTTGTAGGTACTTTGTGCTTTGTCAGCTTGCTTTCAGCTGTTGTCATGGCAAAAGAATAGTACCTGAATGTCCAAAGAAACTTTCCGGTGTCCTTCTGTATGTGTTAGCACCGCTAACATGATTAAAGACATTTAGTCTTGAAACAGGCCTGTCGTGTCAGTAGTATCCAGAACCCTCAAACAAAGCTGATCTGTACGAGAACGAATCCATTGCTGAGGAAATGCAACAAAGAGCAGCAGAAGCTCAGACTGTTACCCAGCTAGTGTGTATGTCTGCTGGCTCTCTGGCAGCCTGTTCTGCAGCAGCAGCAGCACTATCCAGTACAATTAAAACAGAGACATCAACAGGAGCCGACAGGAAGCTTTAACTGGTAGTATTGTGTTCCAGTTGCCCCCTGCTGCCAAGACAAGCCGAGTCATTATGCAGCAGTACAGCCTTTTTGCTGCTTTTGTTTGATTTTGTTGCTGATGTGTTCTTTTGGCAAAGATAAACTGAAACTGAGTTAGAGAACCTTTACTTCTCTTTGATTAATCTGCTGGTTACTGCCATTTTTAAAATGAATATAGTACAAAGCCCTGCAATACCACTTTAACGTGTGAACCTCGTGAATTTGTCACAGGCAAAGAACTGACTGTATTTATGACCCATGACATCATGTCGCTGTCACTGTACAAGCTGAAGTAGGTACCAGCAATTGCTTATGCTCCCACATGTAATAACATGGACACACTATCTTGTGCTATAATGTGGGTACCTTGGTGGCTTTGATTGCGAACAGCATCCAGAGAGACCATTCTAGCGCTAGATCCCCATTGAGAAGAGAAGGTTGTGCCACAAACATGTGATTTGTAGTCAATTATCTAGTCAACATCTACGTTACTTATCTCCTTAAAAGAAACTTCATAGCTGCTGTTTCTAACAGATTAGTGGAGGCTCCACTGTTCAGACTCTTGGTCAGCAATATATATTTTAAAATAACACAAGAATGTTGAAATGAGGACAAAAGCGTAACTCAAAGAGAGACTGTATGTGTATGCACGCCTCCATCTTTTCATCTAGTTGATTTTGGGAAGTTGAACTAAAGTCTGGAGGATAACAATGTTGATCAGCGTTGTAGTTACACAGCTGGGATCACTCTCATCAGTGGACACAACTATTGTCTAAGTTGGACATCAACAGGTCCCACTGTCGACAGAAGGGGACTTCTGCAGTTGGCTGAAGAGAGTTGTGAGCGGAGGAACGCTGCCAGTTTCCTGAATTATGTCATTTTTCGGGACAGTCCTGTTATTTTTCTGCCTCCATTTTTTGTGTTTCCTCTTCCATTTGATTTAGCTCATCATTTGTTTACTCTGTCTGAATAAATTCAGTCGACCATCAAAGTGAATTTACTATTTCTTCATAAAAGTAAATGGGATTAGCTTTTTGTGTTTTTGTGTTTCATCAGAAGATAGTGTAACCACTATGAAAGTCAGCCTCATACATGTAAACATGTATGTCTGTGGATGAATATGCAGGGTGTAGTTGACCCAGGTTCCAGATGGCTAGTTTCTATGTGTACTTTCGATCGACTCAGAGACAAGTGTTTTAAAAGATTAATGTAAAACCATGTTTATTTGGAACGCTGTAGGAAGTTTACACAGCTAGACCTGATATACATTGTTATGATCAACTCCTGATTTCACTGGACCTCTACAATGGAGGTGATGAATGTAAATGTAAATTTGATGAATGCAATGTTAGCACAAGCCACAACAGCCACATTTATAGGAAATATGCCAGGTTGAAATAAACTAGAATTTTTCTTTAACCCTTCTTTAACCATAGTTTATTTGCCATAACCACAATGCTTAAAACATCTTTAAAACTTTGACATAGAACATGAAATGAAATCCATGGGCTTTTGCAGAATTGCCCAATATCAGCATTCTGTCTGGGGATACATAAAGTTGGGAGACCATACATAACCTATAGTAAGTACCTGTAGTACCAGTAGTATCTGTACCAACCATTCTGCCATCTGCATCCGCCAGCTTATACATTGTGTCATTCATTTTACTTGATTTAAGTTTTCTTTCCATAAGTATGCGAAATGTAACAATCCCCTGTGGGTCCACGTAGAAATCAAATCAGAACACTTTTTTTTTTCTCATGTTCATTAGATTTAGAATTAACAGGAATAGTGTTACGTGTTTGCTTGTACACTGATGATATTTAGCCTTATACTATGAAATCCCTTCTGGCTTGTTAAAAGTGAGCATTAAGGGCAAACTTTTGGAGGCAGCTCCTTAATGGGGACAGCTATAAAAGCACTCCATGGACTGCCAATGAACACACAAACCTGGCATCCACTTTAATTACTGATAAGTTGTGAGCAAGCTAAAGACAGCGGATTTCCCTCCCCAGAGCCACTAATCTGTTTAAAGCCGACTGCTGATCCTAACTGCCTAGTTGGAGGATTCGATGGCAGGTGCCACTGTGAAGTCCCAGAACAGACGCTATCAGTCTCGCATCCCAATCTCCACATCTCCCAGGGACTGAAATACAAGTTCACCTCTATGTGTCCAGCTTTCTGGCACGCTCGATTATTAGGAAATCTGCTCAATCACACATGGTGCGAAATCAGAAGAAGATCCAAGAAGCAATTATAGTCAGGCATGGAGCTTATGTGTTTTGGGTGCCTTGGATGGAGCCTGTGGAGGCAATGTGATGCTTTCCACTGACTGTTTACACACATTCTATTTTTACACATGAGAAATATGGAGGATGCGTAATTTGTCATAATACATATCAAGTACTTAATCAGTCCTTTCTTTCTTCAGCTTTAAGAAAAATATCATTTTATAGTGGGGGTTTTTTTGTGGTGAAATAAATTGCACCAGAGAAGATACCTATCTTTAACCAGTTCACTGCACAGTTAGGAAAGCATTATTATATAATGCATCATAAGGGAGTGCAAAGATGGTCTAAATACAGTCGTTTGTATTAATGCTAAATGTAAAGAAGACTATTTAGCATTGAAAAAATAGCCAGTCCTACATTTGAGTACTGATCAAATAATGTCTGTATGGTCTCTGAGTCTGGAAAAGTGTCATACACTGATGGTGTACAGGTGTGGTGTGGTACAGAATAACTGAATATTAGGTTGCTGTGCATGCTGCAGGATTATACATCCAGAAGGGTTTCCTTCATTACCTTCTTTTTCCAAATGATCTTCAGCAGCATGTTCAGCAGCATGTTCAGAATTGAGTGTTTGCAGCATTTGTTTGCAGCTCTTGGTTTTGTTCAGTGTGATGATCTGATACTCACTGATTCCATAACTGTCTTAAATGTCGTCAGAAGATTTTTGAATTTATCGTGTAGAGGTTTTTAGGAAAATAGTAGCCTTGGTTTACAATACTGTTGAAGTCGCCAAGGGTTGTCTTTAGAATCTGTGGAATGAGGAAAGCAACAGAAACTACAGCTTAAGTATTTTTTATCCCAGTTTAGATTGTTTACTTATTTAATGATCAGGTTTCGTCTGACAAAAGGACAGTGTTATGGAGATATTTAGTCATTAAGTTTGATATTATTCAAGTAGTGAAACCCAGCCCACTATCCCTACAGTAGCACTTTCATTCATATTATATGATTCTATAAAGCACCATTTACATCCAATATCAACGTTCTTGTCTGGTGGTAGAAGTGTGAGAAATACTGGCGGTCTCTGTGTCTTATAATTTAGGCAATTCTTTTCTATTTATGTATATTGTTAATAATTTTTTTGTATTTGAATATTGAAAGATAAAATGTAACACAGAAAATCCAACAATATAGACTATATTTATGCTGCAGCTGCTGGCACAGATACCGGAACCTATTGTAATTCTGCAAACTGTACTGTTAATGAAGAAATAATACATTCTAAACTCTGCGGATCTGTTCCTCCTCTACATATTTGAAAAACCTAATTTATGTCTTATGTACTTATTAAACCAATGGAAAAATAACAAAATAATAAAAAAGGGTATTATTATTTTCTACAACATATAAACTGTGAATTTTACAGTTCAGCTGTCAGCTTTGTCAAAAGAGGACACAGGGTCAGTTAACAGTTAAATCCTGGTGTCTTGGGAGAGGTGAGAGTGTGTCTGTTCCATCCTGTTGGTCCGAGAGAAGAAACACAAGTGTTTCTACCTGTGTCACTGCATTTTATTTATTTATATCTGTATTTATTTTTTTACATTTATTTATTACATTGTACGCCATTACAGTTTTTTCTTGTAATGCCCTGCAGCCAGCTCAGAGCATGTTTGAGCTATTGTTCTTATATTAATGCGTCAGGCTGGGAACTGATTTAGAAATAATTGCAGGTAAAGGGTCAGTTTCGATACTAAACTTTGCAGGCTAGTGGTGGGGTTGCAAAACTGGAAACGTGCAGGACAGTGATGAAAAATTGCCTCCCATTTTGCTAATGTATTAAAACGAAACATTTCTTATTTTTCTGCTGCAAATAGATAAGCACATAGAATGGAAAATTATATTTGTTAAAGTGTGTTTTTTTTTTAAGTACCAGTATTTTGCACAGTGGGTGATAGGGTTGTGGAATCAGTGCATGGATTCCTGTGGTCAGGGATTTGCAGCTACCTGGCTTTAGCACTCAGAGACGAATTCAAAAAGAACAACACATGTAGTAAGATATTGTAACCATCCACAACACAGTTCACAATATAGTAAATTGCATTTTCTTTGTGTGGCTTAATTCCCCTTTCAAGCCTCTTGGGAAATGAGAACTACTTGTTGATGTAATTCAGTGTTACTACACACTGGAGTCTGGTGTTGTAGCAGATTCTCCTTCAAACAGCTGACAGACGTAATGTAAGGTAACCTGACTTCAACAAATGATTAGTGACTCATTACAGCAAGACTCACAGAAAGAACTCACACATACCAAAATTCAGTCGATAAAATTTACTGTATTCTTTAATTCATAAGTACATCTCCAACCCCCACCTCCTCCCCCCCAATAAAGAAACTTTCAATTAATACTTTTAATATATTTAGTCAATTTTACAGCTTCTATACAGGATTGCTGTTTTCATGAAATTCACATCTAGGGCAGCAACGTAATTTTCTTTTTCTTTGTTTGTGGTAAGAACGAGCATAAATGGAGTGAACAAGAGGACTTAGCGGGTAGGGGGTAACACACAGCTCATGTGGGGCATGTACAGAAGCAGAGCAATTGGGATAAACTATGTACAATACAAACCATTCATACAAATTAGGCTCTAAGATATAGAATTCAATACATTACATTTGATATATTAAGTGACAATGAGCAAGCCTCATCCCCCACGAACGACCCACTGATCAATCAGTCAGGTAATCAGATATCCAGTCAGCCGAGAATAAACCAATCACCCAACAAACTCAACATCAAGCTGCACTAGCAGGAACACTCTCACGGCAGCTGAAGATTGACAGTGGCTGTATTTGAAACCGCCTGCTATACTAACAGTACGTAGTGATTTTGCCAACATGTATCATGTAGTATGCAGTAAGAAAACAAAAGCAAAATCTGTAGTATACCAAAAATACCCAGATTTTGTACTAACTCAAAAGAAATCTCTGTGGATGTATTGGACCAGTCTAACTTGCCATTGAGTCCCACAATGCAAAGTACTGGCAGTGGTTTGCCATTAGCTGTGCTAATATTTACTTCCACTTTTCAAAACCAGAAACTGGCCTAGCATAGAGCAAAATAAATTGATTTGAAAGTTTCATACTGCATACTGCTATGACGCGCAGTATGCATTTTTTAATACATAATTGTCCGTAGTATGTAGTAGGCAGTTTTGAATACAGCAAGTGTTACAATATCTGGGCTCAGCTCCAGTTCACCCCTACTTGGGTAACACCACCTCACATTTCTAAAAGCATCAAATTCACATATAAATCATTGTCCTCTTCGGCTGCCTTGCAGGTTTTGTAAAAACTCTGAGGATTTTACTTTTTAATTATTTTAAACGAGGAGTTAATTTTGTTTTCCAGTTATGCAGGATAAACTGCAGAGCATAAATAGCACAGCAGGAGCAAACAGTCCATACATTGTTGTCCAGAGAGTTAATGCATTGTAAATTAAATATGCTAAAAGACGAAAACAAACGTATTAACTAGTTAACTATTATCTAGTTTGACAAGAAATGTGAACTAAACAAAAGCAAACAAAGGCCAGAGTTTAAAAGTGAGAACAAAATGACCAATAAGCCCCTGCTATCTACACATGGTTCAACAGGGTTATACAAATAGAATTCAGGAACAAAATTCTAACTGATAATAATCATAGTAATCACAAATCTTCAGGTCATATTAAGCATATTACAGTCCTATATACCACCGTTTTAGCAATTAAAAGAAACCTCTCTCTGCAAAATTCAGAACTTTAAATGGTGAAATCAGTTGGGATTACTGACACTCTGCTATGGACATGTTTAGGGACAGTACGGCTAATAAACACATTTCTCTGGGATTGGTAGAAGCCCCAGTCTGTGCTCTACTCATCCACTTTTCTGTTTGTGAATGTATGAGGACGTCAGCCAGAGGGGAAGTAAGGAGTGTCACTGTGGTAGTTGTAGTCCGGGCACACTTTCTGCACCAGTTTGTAGTCGGTACTGTAGAAGGAAATGAAGATGCAGATGACTTTGAAAGGTTTGGAGCAGAGCCAGGACACGTGGCTCTGGGTCTGTTCCTGGTAGCAGGTCTTGGATGGGTCGAAGTTGCAAAGTGTGTTCTTGGCGCCCTTCTCCACCTTCTCGTACTCTATGCGGCAGTTGAAGGACTTTGAGTCCTTGGCATCGATGACAGACTGCTGTGCCGCCACATCAAACTCCACTATCTTGGTTGGAGGGACCAAACTGACGGACACATTGCCCTGGCCTGTGGAGTTGTGGCGGAAGTAGACACTGAAGGTGCCATTGCCGTGATCCACGATTTTACCAGTGATCAGCAGGTTGAGTTTGACCGTCTTGATGTTAGAATGGAAGTCCCCCCAGCCGAACATTTTCTTGAACTTCCCTGTCTTGACCATTGGCCGCCGTTTAGCCCGCGGCCGTGAGTCCTGCAAGTCTGTGGAGTTCCTCAGCCAGTCCCACAGGTCCTGCTCAGAGTAGGGCTCTGGAGTGTCATAGCGAAGGTCCAAGGCTGTGCTGTTCTCTTTGCCATGTAGAGTCTGTGACAGCAGCCTACTGATGGACATATCCTTACTGCTTTCTGTCCATATATGCTTTAGTGTGGATTTGGGGCTTCCCGACTTGACAATTTCCGCCTTTGAGGCATGGGCACTTGTAACCTGGGGAAAGGAAAAAAAACATCAGTCAGCTTGTGTGTAATGTATTTAACTTACAGACAATAAGTTTAACTAACAGACAATTTAAGGCTGCTTTTGGCCCCACAGCCAATGGGGGCCTTTGAAAAGAACCAATCAAAAATGCGATGTGATGATTTAATTATTTGTATATTGAAATGCCTCCTTTTTTCCTTTTTTAACATTTGCACTTTGAGTTAGAGGGAAACTGCTCAGAACAGGTGAATATACATATCCCCTTGACTCTTCTTTTTTCTTTGTTTAACCTGTTAGGTTGTAGCAACTTCACCTTAAACCTTACTATGAGTTATAATGCAATTTTCTTGTAAACAAGAAAATTGAGTTTGGGTGTTTTCACACCCAAACTCCTCATGTGTATCCTTGAGGCCTAACAAGTGTGTTGAATGAATTTCATAAAACATTTGCAAAACCTGCATGTTTTCTAGCTAGCAGTGTTCTTTGTAACACTGTGTTATGGGTTTGCAATGTCCTTATAATTTTTAAGACATTTTCTGGAAAGATTTGTACAATTTGTGAGCAGGCAAGCACAACATTTTTAATATATGGAGAATAAAGTTAGAAAATAAGTGAACAATTAATAAATATTTGCTTAGGCTTAAATGTAACTGTTTTATTTTTCCTATGATAAGTACCAAATTAAATAGTTCTTTCAAGGAAACATCTGAGGAAAATATTAGCAAGTAATTATACTGAATAAAATAAAGCATCACTGTCATCTTTCATCCCTTTTGCTGGCACATTATTTTCATTAACATTAACTGTGCATCAGTGGAATAGCATAAAACCACAGGACTGTGTACTGTCATATATGTTCATGTCCATCCTTGTTTTGATCTTAGCTGAGTACGACATGTAAAAGAAGGAGATCAGTTCATCACAATATTTCTCCTATAGAGGGTCTTTTTATTAGCAAGACGAGGGAGCTGATTGTGGACTTCTGTAGGATTAAGCCTCCTCTGACCCCTGTCCATCCAGAAGGAGGATGTCAAAGTGGTTCACTCCTATAAATACCTTGGAGTGGACCATGATTCAGGCTAGAGTGGGTTTGAAACCGGAATTCTACAAGAAGGGCCAGACTGGCTCTACTTCCTGTGAATGCTCAGAAGCTTCAACGTCTGCAACAGGAGGCTGCAAATGTTGTAATCTGTGGTGGCCAGCGCCATCTTTTATGCTGCTGTGTAGTGGGGATGGCGCGTAAGGGGAAGAGATGCTAACAAGCTCATCAAGCTAGTTAGGAAGCTAGTAAGGAAAGCAGGTTTAGTGATTAGATGAGGAGTTGAGCTGGACTCTTTGGAAGAGGTGACAGAGACCGTAAAGGTCTTCTCTCAGTTTTAGGCCCTAGAAAGGCCTGAGTCGGCTTTGCCAATACAATAATGTACTTTGGTATTGCGTAACATGATGCGTCGTGATATATTACTTATCGATATCATTCAGGAAATGATGACTTTCACATTCAAGCATGCCGTTTCCCTAAAATTACAAAGGTGTTTCGTGGGGGTTAGAGATAATCTGCTTCAAGCTTCAATTTGAAATCATGATAGCAGACAGCTCCAAATTGGGAATTATAGTGCAGCAAGCTGAGCGAGAAAGAGAATACAGCAATCAAAGTAAACCATATTGCTCCCATCTCCTCTCTCTGTCACATACAGGGAATATCTGCTGGCTCACACAGATAAATGCAGTGGCCATTCAGTGGGTAAAGACCGGACTATTAACTAAAGAGTACTCTTTGAATTGATGATTGATGAACCCAGGGGTTTCCACTATTTAGCGCTGGTGAGTGGAATTAGGCCATACAGGCCCCACTGGAGGCATGTGACATTGATTGCCTGATTTCTGTAAGACGTGACAGCAGATCCGTCTTGCAGAGGTTTTTGCATTTTGCAGGTTGCCCCTAGTATCGATACTTGGAAAATAAGGTTGGCCCTTTGAATTGAATTGCCTCACAGCACGTCTCTCAACACCATGGGGACATACAGAAAGCTATAAACTTACTGTTACAAGGAGAATATACCTGTACTGTAAAGTATGTCATAGTGCAGCAGCAGAATAAAAATCAAGATATGATTCTGAAGTGAGTTTAGGATTATATCTGAAAACGACTATATGACATAACACCGAACAGATATCTCCTACTTTTGGACAAAATCGTTACTGTAATCTACAAAATATAAAATAATGGATGAAGAATGGTGTATGTCTGTGTGTTTCTTTTCTCTTTTTTGTGACGCCCCTCTCAATGTCTTGGAGGCGGCCTCAGCGGGCATCCCTTTTTGTTGCATTCCTTGAGCCAGTTTGTGACAGTGTTGGAGGCCTCAAAGTTTTTTGTTTGCTGCTCCAATGACACTAAACACAACACAACATAAATTACATTGTGCACAGTGCAAATGTAAGCCATTGGCTGTAGAGATGGCAATATCGGTCTGTTGGTTGGTCCACCACTTTAAGCCAACCTGAGATATCTATAAAACTATCGGCTACATTGCAATGGAATTTAGTGCAGACATTTATGGTTCCCAGATGATAAATCTTCTGACTTTGGTGATTCTCTGACTTTTGTTTAGGCAAGGCAAGGCAAGGCAAGTTTATTTATATGGCACCTTTCATACACGGATGCAATTCAAAGTGCTGTGCTTTAAGCGCCACCATAAGGGTTGAAACTTGTGGTTCAATGTGAAACACCTAATACATGGATTGCCATATCTGGTGCCACCATTAGTGCTGATTATCTAATGTTAACATGCTAATGTACTAAACTATGATGGTAAACATTATACCTGATATTCATCGACATGCAAGAATTATCATTGTTAGCACGCTACTGTTAGCATTTATCTCAAAGCACCCTTGTACTTAAATATAGCCTCACACCCTAGCATGGCTGTAAACTCTTAAGTTTTGTCATAATAAGTGTCTTGTGTCTCAGTGAAACCTACTTTCATATACAAGCCTGTTAATCAACAATTAAGTGGTATCATCAACACCAGCTGTAACTTTGTCAATGAAAACTATGACTAATAAAACCTTTCCAGTAGTAGATTTAGCTAATAAGCAGCATCTTGTCTTGCAGTGATGTAATTGTAGTAAACAAATTTACAAAAAAATAAATGATGATTGGCAACAAAACAATACTTCAATTCAATCAATCTTGTATGGGACTAATACAAAAAGCGGACCTGGTTCAAGGTCTGGACTCATTCTTTAG
>JAVQJD010021008.1:0-39056 GCA_036023655.1 Nannoperca australis
GTTTTTATCAAAAGCCTGAAACTCAGCAATGTCAATATGAAATTTCAATCACATTGACAAATTTTTTTTTTTTGGGCTGAAACACCAGCCCACATAGATAAAGCACACTTATCTCATATATATTTATATATATTTGTTTCTTTTGACAATTTTAGTGTTTACCACTTTAAATCTTGTTAAAGCATATAATCCATAAAAAAATATTTATAGATGTAATAATCCATTCATTTACCCAATTATTAACCTCACATTTGAGGTGAAATACCTCAATACTGTTTAGAATAAAAATCCTTTAAATATCAATTTTTTTTGTGTATGATCCTAAATGTTTTACTAGAATAAAAAATAACCCTATTGTCATGTTGAAATAATCCACCCTGCATGTCAGTCTGTAACGCTACTGCTGACTTTTCGTTCTTCCTCTCTTTGTTTTAGCGCTGCTTTATGCAACCATCTTTGGAAACGTCACCACCATCTTCCAGCAGATGTACACCAACACAAACCGCTACCATGAGATGCTTAACAATGTGCGTGACTTCCTCAAGCTTTATCAGGTCCCCAAAGGCCTGAGTGAGAGGGTCATGGACTTCATCGTCTCCACCTGGGCCATGTCGAAGGGCATTGACACAGACAGGGTATTTTTATTATTGTTAGAAGTTTATGAAATGTCCCACCTTAGTAACAAACTCTAAAATGCTCTTACAACACCTTATACTCATAATATGGATAATACATACAATAATTACATTTTTATTAATAAAGTATTAAAGTATTAAAAAAGTATATCCTTAAAGAGTTATCACAATGATTGGATAGAGGTTTGTAGTGCACGTGTGTTTAAAGTTGAACTGATTTGTCTGACAAAAAGTCACATTTTAAACAATATCATAAAACCTGTACGGGCGGGGGGGGGGGGCAGTCGGACGTGGCAGTGTGAACAATAACGAGCCTCAAAGGTCACAGCAGATCATCAGTTGCACTCGTTAACACTGAAACTTTACTGGACCTTGTGCAGCTGCAGTGACGCCAGATTGTTCATTACCTTGAAGTGATATTTTTGTGGAGCCACAGCTGATGTAACAGTAGATTGATTGTGTAAATTTGATCAGCAATAATCTTAATAATTAGTTTGAAAATAAAAGGACTTTTGCTTTTTATTTTTTTAAAGGTATGCCCTTATCTGTGGGTACAAGACACCCTGCGGAAGTGTGTGTTGGCGTGTTTATACACTGCAAAAAAAAAATGAAAAGGGAAACCCTCAATCATCACAGTATAACACCCAATCAGTGATATTAAACTTCTGGGATTTCGACCTGTCCAGTTAGGAAGTGTAAGTGATTGTGAATCAAATTCACCTGCAAATGACAGCAACAGGTGGGCAGGAGAGGCAACAGCAAGGCAACCCCCCAAAAGGGAATGGTTTTGCAGGTGGTGGCCACAGACCATTTCTCTCTCCTGATCCTTCCTGACTGGTTTCCCTCAAGTTTTGCATTTTGCTAGTGCTCTTATGCGTATAAATACATTTTCTCCTTCAAGAGCACCAGAAAGTCAATCTTTTTCTTGACTTCAAAAATCACTTCACTTCTAGTCGCTGGAATTTCTGGACCTAAAACATCTTTCTGGCCTATAAAGAATTCCTGCCACTGAAATGCTGTCACCGCTTTATATGCATTGCAACTTTTTTTAAATTCAAAGTGTTGTTGTTGTCTAGTAATTGCAACTGTATTCAGACAGTTGTTATGGCTCTATAAAACATAAATATGACTCCATGTTTACTGTGACTGAATATTACTAAGCCATTTCCGTATTTCTGCTGTAGTTGTTATCAGATAGGAAGTCAAATGAAAAACGTAACTTTTGGCTGGACTTTGTCGATCACTAATGATGCATATCTGCTCGGATATCTCACCAATCTCTCTCAGGTCCTATCAATATGTCCCAAAGACATGCGGGCAGACATCTGCGTCCACCTCAACAGGCAGGTGTTCAACGACCACCCGGCGTTTCGTCTGGCCAGCGATGGCTGTCTGCGCTCTCTAGCCGTGGAGTTTCAGACCACGCACTGCGCACCTGGAGACCTCATCTTCCACATCGGAGAGAGCGTCGACACCCTCTGCTTTGTGGTCTCCGGTTCACTCGAAGTCATCCAGGATGACGAGGTCATCGCAATACTAGGTGATCTAACACAATATCACCGAACAGGCCCGGGCCATGTTTGATTGTGGCGTAGATAAACTAGAGCAAAATGTTGTCTCCGTGCCAAGATGCATTTGTGAAAAGACTTACAGGACGTCCTCTACCTGAATATATCCTGTTATAGGTTTACCGTCACTACTGTTTACTGTTTCCACAAAAAGAAAATGTAACCTCTGTTTGTCACAGGAGATGTTTAGGTGAAAGAATCCAACTCTTTCCGCCCGTTATAAACACACTGATCATGTCCGGCTCCCTCCAGGTAAAGGTGATGTGTTCGGAGACGTGTTCTGGAAGGAGACCACGCCGGCCCGGGCTTGTGCAAATGTCCGAGCTTTGACCTACTGCGACCTGCACGTCATCAGGAGAGACGCTCTGATGAGGGTGTTGGAGTTTTACACGGCGTTCGCCAACACGTTCTCCCGCAACCTCATCCTCACCTGCAACCTTCGAAAACGGGTAACAATGACTGAAACTCTTGAACTCTTAACGGGAAAATATAGCGGTTGACGAGATATGTCAAAATATAAAATGTATTAATAGCTAAACTTAGAAAAACGAATACGAAATAGTTATTGAATCCAAACTAAGACTTATTCATATTTGATAGAACTTCTGCAGGCTACACATATTAATCCCATTAAGGCACTGAGATGTATTGCTTTCCTGTCTTGATAGTAAGTTGCTCGGATATCTCTGTAATATTATCCTACGGGTTCAAAATCACATCAATTGTTAATAGTATTCCCTTTAAAGTCAATCTGGTACATGTGGTTCGTTGCGCTCTTTGTTCAGGACGTGCTTATGTGAAACATTATCAATTAAAAATATGCACTTTTAAACAGACTCACATGTACTTAACATAATCTCTGGATCTAGAATAGCAACTCTTACCGACCTTTCAGTAATACTGTGCAACTCAAACGCAGTCATACCATAACAGTGTGTTCACACGCTTGTTTATAATGCTTTAAAAGGTTTTAAGTAACTATATTCTTTTTATTTCAGCTCTGACTTTTCCAGTTTGTCACGGCTCCATTATAAGAGGTCTTATATAATCACACATACGGAGATCAAACTGCCTCAGAGCAGCAGCTCGGAATCTAAACAATTTCAAGGCAAATTGTGGCGGCATGTTGAAAGATTCATGGCTTGTACTTAAAATGTGTTCAATGAAAATAAAGCCATCTATTATTTATTTGAGCAGCTTTAAAAAAAAGTGCTTGTGCCAGCATAGGTTTAGGATTTACTCTCTGCCCTCCTTTAACGTCATGGATTCAGTTTACGTGCACGTGGACACAAGCTACAGGTTCCAATCCAGACGATCTGCGCCTGAAAGCAACCCCTCAAATGCGTTTGCTTTATTTTCTGTCAGTTATGTGTTAAACAGCAGCATTTTGAGATGAGACTCACAAGTTTTTCTCTGAAGTCTTGTTAACATTCAACACGGGGGATTTAAATCATTAATATAACTGTCAAAAGGACTGTAGTAGCTCGTGGTATTCAGGCGTTTCACATATGAAAGTAATGTGAACATTTGGAACTGTTCATAAACGCCAGAGCTTTTTGTACCGGCTTCACAATTTCTTCAACAAATGTTGTTTCCATAAAAATGTTTTGCAAAGTCTTGAGAAAATAAAGTGAGATGCTAAGAAGTTGTAAAACGTTTCCCTGTCAGGGCCCCGATATGGCTCCATTATTGCTCCATTAACAGTTTTCCTTGTGCATTGCGGCTTTCAAGTCTTTAATATTTCAACATACATAGCTGCATCATACTGTATGTGTGCCTTCTGTAGAGCTCTACTATTGTGTTATTGTAAGTGTGGCCTGGCTGTGTGTATCCATACACACATCACTGTCCTCGTGATTCTCCCTCTTGCAGATAATCTTCAGAAAGATTGCTGATGTGAAGAAGGAGCAGGAGCACCAGAGGAACGAGGTGACTCTCTCCATCCCCGAAGACCACCCGGTCCGCAAGCTGTTCCAGAGGTTCAGGCAGCAGAGAGACACTCAGACTCCGGGGGAGTCTCACACATACTTCGATCATAACTGTGTGCAGGTGGAGCCGCAGCACCAGCATCACTCCGACTCAAACTCTTACGCGCAGTGTCAGCCTGTGTCTTCTCAGCAGCATAATAACACGGCCTGCGCAGGAGGAGGAGGAGGAGGAGGGGGGGATGTAGGCAGCAGCATGGCTGCACCTCCACAAGCATTCGTCCACACCGAGCAGCCGGAGCAAAGCTGCACGCAGGAGGCCGGGGAGTCCATATCAAGGCCTTGTGTGGAGGGTCAGCTCTGTCAGAGGGTCAGCAGCCCTGTACGGAGCAGCGGTGCAGGCGGAGAGAGACCCGTTGGTGGCGTTGCCGGCGGCCGGGGCGCTCGAGGCTGGGCAAAGTTTAAAAACGCCACCTCAGCTGCGCCGCCGCCGCCTCCGGCTCCGGCTCCAGCTGCTGCTGTTGAGAAAGAGAAGCAGCCACAGAAAGCAGAGGAGTGGCCGAAAGGATCAGAGTCCTCGGAACAGTTAGCAGCCGCCAACAAGAACCGGGATTCGGAGGAGAGTGGAGAGATGGGGAGCACAGAGGGCGGCAACAGCGCCGGAGAAGCAGGCGAGGAAACAAGTGCCATGCACAAAACGGACTCCTGCGACAGCGGCATTACAAAGAGCGACCTGCGCATCGACCGAGCCGGAGACTCGAGAAGCTCCTTCGAAAGAAGCCCGATGGAAAAGAGCCCGATGGAGAGAAACCCGTTCGAGCACAGTCTCGGGGTCGACTCCCTCAAACACTCTTTGGTCCAGCCAGCGTCGGAGCAGTCGCTCCTACACGCGACCCTGCACGAGGCCAAGCTGGAGCTGAAGGGAGACATTCGGATCCTGAGCGGCCGCTTGTCAGTCCTCGAATCTCAGGTGAGCGAGATCCTCAGGCTGCTGTCGCTCAAAAGGAGACTCTCGCTGCCGCCGACGTCTTCCCCGAAGGCCAGAGGGAAGAGCCAAGACTCAGTCGCCGCCTCCAAGCCTGTCGCACCGAAAGCAGACGACGGGCCTTTTTGAAAACTCCTGGAAACTCTTTGAAAAACTGATTTCTAGAAGCACCAGTTTGCATGTCCTGCCGGACTCTGGCCTGCCAAAGACATTTATAGCATTAAGACACTTGACTGCATGCAGAAATCCCCTTTCATGTTACCATAGCACCGCAAAAACCCAGGGATTTGTATAATAGTCTTTGACTTATGAGGCACTTTTACGGCCCTGTGTGTGTACAATTTGAGAATGCCATAGAGTTAACAAGAACAATTACCCAACAAACATTTATACTGTTATTGCTAGGAAATTCACACGTTTTTACAAGCATCATAAACCACCGGAGAGCTGCATTATCTCACTAATGATACTCTGATGAAGGCTTCTATTGAAATCCAGCAGCCTGATGGGACGATCAGTAAAAATACAGAGGAGCTGAGGTCAAGTCACATTTTTTAAAAACACATTTTGGAAAGCTGTCATCTCCATGATTCACCTAGACCTTTTTTTTTCTAGATTGTTAATTAACAGTTTTTAGTAGAACGCCTGATAAAAGGGTTAAGCGAGAAGGTTGACCAGCAATAACTAAAATAATTATTTCAACCACTTTAACGTGCTGATGTCTCAGAGCAGCTCAGACTTTTATCATCCTCAACGTTCCCACATGCTCCCTGTATGTTAAATAAAACGCCACCTTTCTCTTGCTAAGCAGGAGACTCTCACTTTTTCAGTTTGTTGTTGCCGCTGTGACCGACACCTTTAGAGTTATTCATTGTCAGGTAATAATATACGTGCCTTACAATAACGAAGCCTCATTCAGAGTTGTTTTGATGAGACATCAAAATCAACTCTTTATGGTTTTTGAGCATTTATAGGAAATATTTGACCCCTTTTGCCTGGATAATAAATATATATATATAAATAAAACACATATATACACACAAATAGAATTGACAAAATTAATGAAAATGTTTTGTTTAAATTGTGTTACATTTGAGCTTCAGTCCCATGCATGTTTGATAGGAATAGTAAAGCAGTAAAGGTGATTTAATACTTTTTGTAATGGTTAATAATCAATATCTAAATTTTCCACATTTAACCCAACAGGGAATTGCGGCAAACTTACGGTTTATTCCTTCATGTAACTTTGCCTCTGACTCAGGTATATTTGCTCTAATATTGAGTTTTATTTGTTTCAGTATGAGTGATTTTATCTTTGCCTAAATGAACTGGAGCCACAGTTGATGATGCAAATATTTTCATTTGTTTATTCCGTTTGGATGAAATGATGACGACGACATTCACGAACAAACGGCACGGTTACAGTTTTAGTTCCTGACGTGTTCTAATTTTCTGTGCGACTGCGAATCATCTCCCTGTGAACTGGATGTAAGCACGTGACTGTTAGTAGATTCAGTATATTTTATATAAATGACCTTGCATGCATCCAGGGAACCTGTCAACAGTGCAATGAACAATGAAAACTGATGCCTGCTCACCATCTGTTGTTTAGTCTCCTCTGTTGCAACACAAACGCCTTTATTATGTGAAGCAAAAGCGCTGAAAACTGCAACATGCAGGTTTTTATCTGTTGTGTGTGTTTCTGTCAGTGGTGGAAAGAGTACGAGAATTCTGTGCTCACGTAAAAGTATTGTTACTTTAAAGAGTTTCAACTCAAGTATAAGTAAAAGTACTGCGCTAACATAAAAGTGAAAAGTAGGTCAGTTAAAATGTAATCAGAGTAAATGTTCCTGTGTTACATAAAAAAAGGGGTGTTATATATTGTGATATATAAGCCTATAATACCTGTATATTACTGAATGTCAACATAAAGGCCTACACCAGTGGATATCGCGCCACTGCGTCCTGACGTCCAAACCAACAATTACTTCATTTTCTAAAGACGCCACTGTGCAGCCTGTGCATCCAACTGATCAACCACAAATACATATAGATCTTCTTCAGTGTAGTCTTACTGGAATTAACCAGAAAAGGGGACATAAATCAGACTTGATCCCACAGCCACACACAAGTATAACCTTGCACACCTTGCTTGAAGGTAGAAGTTCCTCAGTGGACGCAGAGGATTCACCTCCGGCGTGCACCCGGAGTGTTTGATTTGTGTCACTTGACGTGCTCACCGGGTGGTTCATCAATGCTGACTTTAACAAAACCCCATAATGACGGAATCCCTAATTTGATTGCACTGTTGTACAATACCTGCAACTAGTGCGACTTGAAATGTAGGGAAGTGCAATACTTAATACATAAAAAGTACTTAAGTAAAAGTAAAATTCTACATTTTTAACAATACTCAAAAGGAGCAGCCAACAAGTAACAAACTGACTTTGTTAGCCCTGTTTTTGTTGATCGCGTCAAAACTGCGCGTGTTTATTTTGTAGAAAGCTGCTCCTTTTAAAGTTAATTCTTTTTTGAAGATTAGTTTTATAGGAGACATTGCAGTTACATACCTCTTGGACACTGTGGCGCCGCCTCATAGTCGCTTTTTGCACCGACCGAGCAGACGTCTTCATATTGTCCACTTCTCACAGCAGGTTCAAAAGTGTGCCAAGAATGGCCTGCACTCCACAAACCTGGACCTTCATTACATAAAAAAAAAGAAAGCCTGTAGAGTACATTAGTGGTTCTTGCGTGCAGCCCTCCGGAACACCAGGTAGCGCTATAATGTCTTACTTTAGTGTCTCTGCAGACTGAAACACGTATGCACGGGAGGAATAAAAAGTTCTGAAGGCAAATGTTTGCGCCCAAAACACAGAGACAATCTTAAACAGGTAAATATAACAATACTACGGAGCCCGTCTGGGGTCATACGCGTGTAATCCGTGCGCACGGTTTGCGTTTGTTCTACACGGCAGTAAATGACTGCGGCCGTTTCTCGCGTTTGCACGGTGACTGTTAATTATTTAATTTTTTTATTCCACCTCAAATGAAGCCGAAAAATGCAAATTCTTGTTCTCTGGAAGAAATGTGATTATTTTGCAAAGAACTCTGTTCCTCAATCGACAATAATGGAAATGAAAGCCCACGCCATCCTTTACTTTGAAATCCGGATGTATTTATTGAGATTTACGTTAGCTTTAGGCTATAATGGCCGACTTTATAATGAAAAATAATAACCAATATCCAAAGCGCTGTTTGTCCACTGGAACAGTGTTTTTGAGTCACAAGATAATATTGAAGTGCATGTAGAAACTACCGTATATGTACTACAGTTTTCATGCCGGAGGTTTCTTTTGTGAAAAATGCAACAATGTTCTTTAGAAAGATAAGAAGTGCCACTCAGAAACTGACAACATGGTGTTTGGTTTCACCAGTTATAATTTGTTGTGTTGGGCTTTCCCTCTAATATAAAGGGGGTCGACAAAATAATAGAAACACTTGTAAAATGCAGTACATTTCAACAAGGGAGCGTATGTTTCTATGTCCCCCAGCTTAATATTCAGTTAACACAGTGTGCAGGTCAAATCTGACCGGCTTCAAGTTCACATTCTGCATAAATATCCAGTTTTAAAAAAATTTAACAAAAAAACCAAAACAGCTAAACACAACAAAACCAATTGTTTTCATTTTATTTTTAAAGGTCTTTAAAAAAGCTGTTAGGGATGGTTCTGTGGATACAATAAATAAATAAAAACTCTTGTTTGGCTTGGATTTGATGTTGCATGTGTGATGAAATGTGTGCATTTTGTCATTTAAGCCTTTTTAAATTAGTACCGGGATGGAAATGCAGCTGCCGCCTCACGAGGGAGACGGGCTCTCTGTGGTGGACATGCACACAGGTGGAGAGCCTCTGCGGGTCATCCTCAGCGGCTACCCAGAGGTCAGAGGTGACAGTGTGCTGTCCAAACGCCGGTACGTCCGGGAACATCTGGACCACCTCAGGAAGGTGCTGATGTACGAGCCGCGGGGACACTACGACATGTACGGGGCCCTGATCGTGGACAGCGAGATCCCCGAGGCTGACCTTGGGGTGCTGTTCATGCACAACGAGGGGTACAGCACCATGTGTGGACACGCCGTCATCGCACTGGGTCGCTTCGCTGTGGACTACAAACTGGTGAAAGAACCACAAACACCAGAGACCCAAGTGAACATACACTGCCCCTGCGGCCTGGTGAAGGCGTTTGTTGAGTACTCTGATGGCAAAACAGGACGAGTGAGGTTCCTCAGCGTGCCGGCGTTCACATTTGCCACAGGTAGGACCCTCAAAACTCCCCTCAGGTGGTTTTCTATTCTGCAGGACCGTAACTACATGGCTTTCCACCAGATGTGACGGTGAGGGTGGAAGGGTTTGGCGACGTGACGCTCGACATCAGCTACGGAGGAGCCTTCTACGCCTTCGTAAACGCCCAGAGGTTCGGGCTCGACGTGACCCGGTCCAGGACTCGGGATCTGGTGGACGCAGCCACGGCGGTGACCAACGCTGTCAAATCTCAGGTAACAAGTTTATAATTGCACCCTGCGTAAAACCACTGCACACAGTAATCAGAAAAACTGGCGCCTGTAGAAGTAGTGATGGTGGTCATGATAGTGAATATAACAAGATTATTACAGGTGCAGAGGGAAGCTTGTTTTCTTCCTAATAAATAATGAACCTCTAACGATTCAAAGTGTGAAGAAAGTCCTTGATTTTCTTTGTTACACATTATTTAGAGTTGGACGCTAATGAAAGGGGGCCTGATTTACACAAAACAAATCTTATGTAGTGCAGCTTTAATTAATTAAACAGCGCTTTGTCTTATTACTCAAATATGCATTTGTTGTGCTGAGTCTTTACTAATCACAAATGTAAGATACATGATTATTTTTCTCTCGTATCCATTTAAGGCGTTTTTTTTAAAGTAAATATCTGGTAACATTGCACCCATATGTGATTATTGACATCTCATAAGAAAAGCATGGGCATCAATATGCTTCTATGTATTAGCCTCAGTATAACAGAACAGAACTACATTTCTGAACCACAGGAGCATTCGAGAGGTCTGACCAGGGCCAAAACACAACAAATAGCCCCAGACAGGAAGTATCAGGAACAAAAGTATATGCTGAGTGGTTGTTCTACATACCTGTGGCCGCACCACGTATGTTGATTTCACAGCTCGTTTGACAGCCGTGATGTTTTCTCTCCCAGGTCAAGTTGTACCACCCGACCAGTGATGATCTGGCTTTCCTCTACGGCACCATCCTCACAGACGGCAACGATAATTACTCCTCTGCTCCCACCGCCAATATGTGTGTGTTCGCAGAAGCTCAGGTCTCTCACCGACACTTCAAGGAGAGAAACATTGTTCATTTTACATTTTGTGTGACAAATTGATGACGTGTGGGAAACAGAGCAGGCACTATCTGTCTGGTTTATTAGTACCTGGTTTAAACGTGTTCCCAGGTGGACCGGAGCCCCACTGGGTCTGGTGTTACGGCCCGAGTGGCTCTTCAGTACCACAGAGGTCTCATCCAGCTGAACCAGACCAGGACGTTTCAGAGCGGAGCCACTGGATCCTTGTTCACAGGGAAAGCTGTCGAGGTACCAAAGCTTTCTGGATGCTGCCTCATGCTCAGTGTTTTAAAGGTCTAGAGTCGGCTCACGTGCGCAGGGGTGGATTTAGAAACATACAAAGTTAAATAAATATAGAATTAAATTAGTATGTTAGTTACGAATTAAAAATGAATAAAATGTGTGTGTTGAGACTCACATTTCAAACACTGGTTCTTGACAATAATATATATTTACATAATATATAATATACATTATTATAGTTAGAAGACACCCAGACTCAAAGAGACCCTCTGGCCCCTCCCCTACATGTGTGCTGATAAGAAGTTGATGGGTGAAAGGTTTCTGGGTTGACTGTCACAGTCAGAATGTGCCATTAACCAAAGGTCAGGAGCACTTTGAGATAACTTCCCTCAGTTTGTCTCCTCGGGCAGAATCAGGCGCCGCCGTGTTAAACAGACCAGATCGTGTTTAGAGATTGTTCTAAAACGCACTAAACTAATTTAAAAAAATACATAAGGAAGACTAATTGTCTGAACACAAATATTTATGGGACTTCAAGAGGAACATTTTATTTAGTTTTATTTTTTGGATGGTAAAATCAATATAACATATCACAAATATCTTCTTCCTGGTTGTACATGGAATATTTTTCTGTTGAAGTTAACGTGTCGTTAAGGTTCCTTTCATAGATGAGCAAGTTCGCCTGCGACCCACAGACCCTCAGAAATAGACAAACGTGAACTTAAGCGTTGAAGCAAAAACGTACAAAAGTGTTTGTGATTCTCACGTGTGTTTCTGTTCAGGAGACCGAGTGTGGAGACTTCAAGGCCGTGGTGGTGGAAGTTGCTGGCAGAGCTTTTTACACCGGAGTTTCCCGCTTTGTGCAGGAGCCAGACGACAAGCTGACACATGGTTTCCTGCTGAAGTGAGCCTCAATTTCAGGTTTTGCTTTTAAACACGTTGATACATAAAAATAAAAAGAAACAATGGAAAATCTCTAAGCTCCTCAAGAATATTGGATCTATAATAAACGGTGTTGAAGAGATGGCATCAAAACTTTCTTCGTAAGAGTTAATTATGGCCTGATTTAGCCGAATAGTAAATTAGGAAATAATGTTTGTACCATTTTATTTTAATTTCATTGTGGGTGAAATTATCCAACATTCATGAGGACTAACCTGGTTTAAGAAATAGATGAATTGGCCTGTTCTCAGCTAATACATCAGCAAAGTAAAGGATGTGATCTTTATCCTAAACACATTTAAAGCTTTAAAGCTTACTGCAGTGCAGAAAATTGACACAATTCAGAGCCATCACACAACAAACCTTCTGTTATAAATGCAGGAAGGTTGAAAACATGGTAGTGGTCAGTTATTCTGTTCAGTAGCAGTCACTGACCACTAGATGGAGCCAGGAGTCTGGCTGCCTCCATCCTTTTCCCCCCACTTGTTCCTATTCAGGGTTGTGTTGGTAATAAATTACTTCCAAAGTAAAGCTGCATAAGATGTCATTCAAGTGCAGGTGCTTGTTAACTAAACACAAAAGCTCAAAAGTGTTTTCTCCCATTTATTATCATCAGGCCGTTGTACAATGGAAGGCAATATTTAAATTATAAAAATCCAATGTTGGTGTTTGACACTGGATGGATTCACATCACAGAGGCGACTAAAATTAAAAGGTTTCACGTCCACGTGTGATGTTTTCTACAAGAATGAAAACATCACGTGTGGATCACACAGAGTTTGAAATCAGGTAATTTTCTTTCTTTCGTTTTGCAATGTAAATCCAGCCAGTGTGCAGAAAACACAGTTCATCCATTCAATAACAACTTAAAGGTGGGCACTCCCTTCAGAGGGGAAAACATTGTATTGCATCGATTGGGTATGGTTTTAATGGCATTTAGCATAGTAATTATGAATTCATATGTGCATGTATATACCTTTTTATATATAGATATATGTAATCTATGACACGAGTGTCCACACTTGTTGAGAAATTGCAGATTAGGCCCAGGCCTTTGAGAGTACCAACTCAACAATTAAAATCAACAGAGTTAAGGCCAGCTCTTAACAGGGAATAAGTTCAAATAAAACATACAGTGATCAGATATATAAATGCTGCACGTCAATAATGATGAATAGAAAAGAAACCTCGGCTGCGTCACTTGCAGTCGAAACCACGTCTGTCTAACGACGCCGCGCCTCAGTCCTGTGATGGTTCCGACTGCAAGAGAGTGGCAGCGTCGAGAGGAAGTTCAGATTCAAAAATGATCTCTTGGACAGTTCGGGTGTATGAAAGCAGCCCCTCTCAATCTATGAAAGTCCGTACAAAATGGCCCCTTGTGTTTTTAATGGAATCATCTTCCTCTTTACGTCGAGCATCAAGCCCTGAAGGAGTCTACGAGCGGCACGTTTCACTCCGTGCATAGATTCTGACGTACAAAAACAGCACAGAGCGGCTCCTCTCCAGCAGCCGCGAGCATCTCTTACACCTGGAGGGGAACTTTTCTCCAGTGGGGAAAAAACATTCGGCTTCTTAAAAACATTTCATTTGACCGAGCTGATCATCCAGCGGGAATGATCTGATTTGGTCGTTATTAACATCTTTTGGCTTCTGCTCCGTTTAACATCGAAATCTCAGAGGAGGAAAAGGTTTACGTGTGTTGTGCTGTGTGTGGCTCTGCAGCGACGAAGCCGAGCTGGGTGGGAATGGAGGAGGGTGCGGAGGAATGTGCATGTCAGTTCGACCCAGAGGGAAACTAATGATGAAAGGGGGCGGGGAGGGGGGGTGACCTCGACCCTGCTTAGAAGTTGAGCTTTGTGACCGGTCGCTCTCTGCTCGAGTCCGTGGTCTGGCTGTTGATGCGCTTGCGGTTGCGTTTCATCTTGGACAAGTCCTTGTCGAAGACCTCGCCTGATCGCAGCGCCGACACCAAGTCGTCGAACTCGCCGCCATCGTCCTCCCCGTTTGCCTTTGCTTTCCGGGCCTTGCGCTCCTTCTCCCTCTGCTCTTTCAGCTGGTGACACAAAATAAAAATGATTGCATTTTTTAAAAATGTATCTTTGCATCAAATAACATTTTTATTCTCGCTTTCTTGCCAAGAGATAACTGAGGAGATCAATACCACTCTCATATCTGCGTGTTAAATGTGAAGCTACAGCCAGAAGCCTGTTAGATTAGCTTAGCATAATCATAAGAAACAGCTATCCTGGGTTTGTCCAAACACCTCAAAAGTTATTTCTTAGCTGAGCTCAAACATTTGTGTTTTGGGTTTAACATTTCAGATTTTTACGTCATAATTAGTGCGCTTTAGAGGCGCTAGTAGGTGCATTTTGTTACCGGGCTCGCCGTTTCTCCTCGTTTCCAAGCCTTGTGCTAAGCTAAATGGCTGCTGGACAGATGTGAGCGTGGTTTCAATCTTCTCATCTAACACCGGAGAAAGCTAACAAACGTATTGACCAAAATGTCGAACTATTCCTTTAATTGTAATTTATTTACTAACTATGAATTCCCCTTTGTCAGTTGCTTTAAAAGGTATCATCCGGGCTTTCTGATAGGCTAGGACGCTGAACATTTATTCACAATGTCCTTTATTTCGCAATTTGTTGCAATACATTCCACCCCCCCCACAATGTCTGTCAACTCTAATCTGTATACTATCTATAATGTGTAGTGTCTGATACAGGAAAAACGGGGAACGATCACATACCTGAGCTTCCATTTTGGCCCTGCGCTCCTCCTCCTCTTTGCGTTTCCGCATGTTCTCGTTCTCCTGCTGCGCCTCGGCGAACGACTGCAGGAACTGGTCAAAGATGCCAAAGAACTCGTCTGGCTGCATCTTACTGGCGTCCTCGCCGAAGTGCTTTACTGCCCTCAGGAACTGTGGGACCAAAAGGGGGCACGCATGCGATTAGATTTACAGCAGGACACAGTAGAACCATGTTTTACTCCGTCTTTGACTGTTTTACAGGAGACTCATTAGGTCTCTGCTCTTTGAAATGAGAGCGGGCTACCGAGTAGTCGGGCTTTGAAGCCCGTGTTAACCGAGATTTGACCGTCTACTGATTACAGCTGTGGCCGGGGACTGGAGCCAGAGCCCAAATTAAGGCAACGTGTTTGTTGAGTATTTTTCACAGTAAGTTAAAAAGGAGAACATCCAGATGTGAGATCATGCTGAGAACATATACCTTCTGAGATGTGTATGTTAATGGCCGCGCTGCCTGTGACACGCAAACTATCAGGTGGAACAAAGATGCATTTAACTGCAATTCTCATTTTTTCTCAATGAGACACGATTTCTGTGACAAAATGCCTAAAATGCCTTTTTCTTTACATCCTGGTATATCTGCAACAGTTTGATTTTACGCACACAAGCTGTTTAAAGGGTCAGCGCGTTCTCTGCTTCCCAATCATGAGTGCAGAGGACCACTGTAAACTAATATTTGACGTAATGATTCACAGAAGCTAATGGTTGCCATGTGACCAGCTCTTGGGTCAATGTAGCTCAAGATAAAGTCTTCCTGCCAATAAATGTGGACACACGCATTAATCTAACTTCAGGGTGACAAGCCCTCTAGAAAGGTGAATATTCTTAGGTTTCTAGTCTCTAAAAGCACAATTCTCTTAAAATGGCTGTAAAATCCAGTTTCTTTTCAAAGCATTCACAAAATGACGTGATAGGTTGGCTCAAAACCATGACGCATGTCCAAACAAAGCCGAATATAGTGGTGTCGAATAATATCTAACTCTGCTCCTGGTTCCTCTCTTGACCTGCACACATGGCAACGAGCAGGCGGACCAATAAAGCATCAGTGGTGCTGTGACAGGAAGCTGAAACACTTCACTCCTGCTGTTAGCTTTTCCTACGAAGGTGACTGATGAGGTCAGCAAGACGCGTTGAAACAGCTGCGCGTGGAGGAAATGGGACGCAAGCTCTCAGCGTCTGTGTCTACAAGTGTTAGCGTTGCTGTCCGGTCTGCTCAAACGCAGTTCTCTGCCCAGAGCATGCAGTCGCAATGACGTACCAGTTCCTTGGCCTCAGAGAGAGAGTCCTCCACATCGGAGAAGCTGAAGCTGGCCACGGTGATGAACTGACTCACCACCGACACAAACTTGTCGCCCAGCTCCTGTGGCCGCTTCTTCTGGTATTCCAGCTCCTACGAGTGAAAAACGAACCAGGAGAGGGGAAACTAAATGAAAGGAGAGCACCTGCGCTAATCATTGTATAACAGCACGACCAATAGGGCACACGTGTTATCTCATAGACGTTAGTGACTCACGCTCTCGACACTTTTCAAGCCGCTTCGCAGGTTTCCGATGTCTTTTTCCAGCTCAGTCATGCTGCAGAGAGAGAAAAGAGACACGTTTAATACACAATGGAACGCAAACAAGAGAAGCAGTGGGAAGTCAGCAGGGTCTCCACAGCTCCACCTACTTGACTTTGGCTGCCTCTGAGAGACTCTGCAGGTCCTCCTGGAACATCAGGACTTTGGGGTATTTCTTCTCCAGAATGGTGATCAGGTAGTGCAGGAGAGTGATGTTTCTGCCAACAGAGACGCACAGACACACTGAGGTGGATCGGGCCTTCAAGGCAGTGAACATGTCAAATGTGCAATATATTGCTTTTATTATGTAGGTTCAGATACGAATAACCATATGGATTTTCTCGAGTATCCCATTCCCCGTTCCAGATGTGACTTTTATGCGTTTCATGCCGTTCTTTCCGTTACTGCCTGAACGTTTTGGTGTTACAACTGAAAAATGGCCTTACTTATCGATACTGGATTTGGTATCAGCGATCTTGTTGAGTGAGGACACCTTGAAGCCGTACGCGTTCCCCCTCTGACCCTTGTTCATGAAGTTTCCAAAGGCCAGCACCACCTCCAGCAGCTGCTTCAGGTTTCTGCTGTGTAAAATCTCCTTAGACGCCCTGGTCAGAGCTGAGACACCAAAACACAAAGACAATAAGTGATTTTAGTTCATTAAAGATGCATCACTTATTTCCTTTTAGACTTTGGCAGCCAGCACATCATTGGTTTGGCAAATATAAAAAGGGAAAAATGCAAAACATTAGAATTTTAGAAACCATCAGAGATGGGAGAGAATACTTGTCTTACTTCATATACATGTCTTCCCATGGTAAAAATAAATACATGAGACTTTTCCCACCTTCAACTTTGGGTTTGATCTCAGCTATCCTCTCCGCAAACTTCTTTTTGAAGTATAAAGACTGCAGCCTCTGCTGGTAGTGGTTTATTCTAGACAAGGGATGGAAAATGCACGTCAGAGGAGGACGAAAATAGACAAAAATTATAAATTAAAAACAGGGAAATCCACAAATTTAGACAAAAGCCACAAACATGGACATTGGGCCGCCTGTGTCCTTACTAAATGGCACATATAAAGTTTGACTTGTGGTAATGAAGCTTATTTTTGGCAGTGTTTTTGATTTCAGCTCATAAACCACTGACTGCAGCTAATGAATGCCACAACGACAGATGTCCTCCAGTCCACTCTGCACTCTGGTGTAAACTCCAGTGACAACAAACTACATTAAAACATTAAAAACAAATTGTACAATTCTGCATTTAACTGACACATACGTTTCTATTGTCACTGTATTGTAGGGGTGTTAGTTACTTCAGTTTCCTTTGTTCCTTTTATCTCACGGGACTTTGTTTACTAAACGGCAACACAAAAACTGTTATTATATTACAGACTCATTTATTCTCCAACAGAGACCTTAGAAGTAGTGATTCACACAGACAGCCATTGTTCCCTGTTAAGCAGAAACCCATGTGTCATTTCATTTATCTGCTCTGACTAAGAGGAAACAATGGCTATTGTTTGTCAGCAGATCAGATCTGGAGCGCGCTGGTCTGAGGTTACCGTTACCTGTTAAATGCTGAAATAAAACGGTTACGCATGAGAAAGAAAGACCTTTATGAGTAAAGTACCTGCTCATCTCATAGAGGAAGCGGTCGGGTTTTGCCATTCGGTCGAGATCATGTTTGTGCTCCTCCAGAAGATCCACGTCGCTCTTCTCTGGGACAAACTTCAGCAGCTGATGGGGGCAGGACGAGACTCTTTACTCATTTAAAACTCGTTCTTCTGCACTTATTCATCGGTTAAAGACAGTGGAAGGATTCATCACGATGTCTGTTAAAAGCATTTTATCACACGCTGGTAGATGAACAGAGCTGAATCTCGGCTACTGCATCTCACCGTCTCTCGTCAAGGCGCGTGTAAGAGATTTGTCCTTAACAAAATTTACTCTTTTAACACAAATGTCACCTAGCACACATCATAAAATGCTGACGTTGGTAGTGACAAGTGTTATTTCACTCTACAGAGGATGATGTCCCGTCACTAAATGAAAGCACATTTGATTCTTCAACTGCTGTTGCTAAGGTTACTTAGAAATTCAGCTTACACTTGCACTGTAGTAACCTGCTTACTGTAAATCATATTCCTCCCCCACCTTATCTTGTAAGCCTTACTTAATTACTTTTAACTGTGGTAGTGATACAATATACTGTTCCCAGATTTCTTTTTATGTTTTTGGTGACTGACGGAGCAAATTTAACAAATGGTCAAATCTTCAGCAGTGGAACCGACTTCTTTTGACTTCTGGAGGCTTCTTTGTGTTGGATTTAATTATCTTGATGGTGATGAATCGCTACAATATGATGTTTATGTCTTTTATAGATACTTTCCCTGTCTGAAGTCATTGACCTGGACATGCGAACAGGTAAAAAGTCGATTAAAAGAAGATATGCCCAAGAAATCTGAGATCTCAAGGAGTAATCTACTTGGGGGAATCAGGTTTCTCTAATCCCCTACCCCAGTTACAGTGACCAGCGGACGGACTGCTGCTTGCAGGGAGCCTGATGACTAACCTGCTCCAGCATGTCTTTGGGAAGGTCCTCCTGTTCGTCCATGGTTAGAATGGCTCTCTTGATCTCCTCGTTTGAAAGCTTCAGCCTGCAGCAGACAACAGAGTCCATTTAAAATATATCACAGCCTGGGATGTTTTTTAAGTGTTGTGCAGCTGAAATAAACAAACCGCGAGAGGAGGATGTTGCAGTTTTGAGCTCGACGGCCATCAATGACTGACAGCTCCTTGACTTTCTTAGAGCTCATCATGTCGTCCTCTGCCTCTTTCTGTGTGCAAAGTGATGAAGGGGTCAGAGTGCAATGGGCTATTTTAAACTGTAAACTGACATTCACACACACACACACACACACACACACTGTGTCACATTCCCTAAAATAACAAGAGAAAATACAGTACAAAGGCTTTGAAAACACACATTCATGCAAACACGACACACAAGTAAAGTCACACAGGTTGTAAATTGTGTTGGACACACATTAAAAGCTGAAACAGGACATGAAGAATAACGTATAAAGTCTGAATCCATGAGGAGCGACACAAAGTCCAGAACGTACATGTACTGTACTGTATGTGCACTCACCTGTTTGCTGTTATTGATCATAAAGAAGTCCTAAAATGCAGGCAAGAAGCAGGGAAGATGTAAGCACTCATTAGAATAAGTAAAGCAGTTACGTGATTGCAGCCCATAAAATCAAACAGCAACATGAATCAATTCAGCGCTCAGGTGACGATGATGGCTCCATCAGTAATGAAGTGAGCGGCGGTGAGACGTGTGCTTGTTCAGTAGATCAGTGCATGCTCATAGTTCACATGCTGTGCACATAAAACATCGATTGAGTGCGTCTAATTTTAGATTTGTCATCTTTCTGTTTGAACTAATCATGCTCAGGATCTACATTTAGTGTTTGTAAATGCAAACACGGACTCTTTCAGTTAATTCATTTTCAGTCTTTTTTTTATATCTTATTTTGTGTGTCAGACGTGCTGACGGTCACGTTCGAGCTGTGGGTTCAGCTGGAACAAAAGAGCCCGTTAACATCTTGACCTTCTCGTGCTTTTTCTCCTCAGTACAACTAATAAAGACACTGATTATGAAGAAGTAGTCACTAAAGCTACAAGACGATAATAGCCCATTCTGAGCAGCTCTCTCATGCACTTTCAATCATAAATGGCAGAATGATCAAAACCACAAACAAAAACTGCATTCCAGTCAAATGTAAGACAGCATTTAAGATGATTCAAGCATGAAAGTTTTCCATCTAATAAACCCCCAAATCTTTCTGGCTCTTTATCTAATTCTCCCTTCTACTGTTTTTTACTACTTTAGTTTTTCATAGGCTACAGTATCTGACCTCTTCTCCAACTTTGCTTGAGAAATCAAAAGTTGCAAAACAGAAATGTAAGCCAGCTGAGCCCTCAGTCACCCATCCCATCCCGCCCAACCCGCCCCCCCCCCGCCCCACCCACTCTCTGACACTAGACGCCGACATCTGGTGAGTTGGGAGAGATGAACTGCATCGTCCTCAGTACCTGCTGTCTCTGATAGGCTGAGAAGGTCTTTTCAATGTCATCCAGGTCCAGGATTTTGAAAACCTTGGCATCGTCCACGTCCATCCACACAGTGCCCTCCAGTTTATTCTGAGCAGAGGAGAATTGGACACCTATAGCTCCTATTTTACCACAAAGCATCAACACATTCAGGTCTTTCTGCGTCACAACTGTTACTGTTTTCACCTCAGCTAACTTGGACCAGTTGAAGGATTTGAGCGCGTTGGATGGCTGGGGAATGTTCTTCGTCTTCAGGGATGGTCCTAGTGGTGCTCCTGGCGGGGGAGGGATACCTCCCATGGGTGGGCGTCCGGACGGAGGCATGGGTCCGCCTGGAGGAGGGGGCGGGGGAGGTGGAGGAGGCATCATGCCCCCAGGAGGCGGTGGTGGGGGAGGTGGGCCCATACCCGCAAAGGCGGGCGTGGGTGGAGGAGGCAGAGGACCACCGGGGGGGCCGGGGGTGAGGGGAGGGCCTCCAGGAACAACAGCTGCCTGTCTCTGCAGGGGGAGAACAACACGGGGGAGAGTTAAAATGTTGCTAATATTACAGATAACACATACATTTATTGACCATAACAAAAATATATAATGTCACCAACATTATCTTTCACACTTTAAAAAGATGTCAGGTGTCAGAAGATGTGAAATTAAATAAAAGATTTGTTTTGTTTCTTATAAAAATACAGCATACTTTTCCCTCTCCAGGCTTCTAAATGTCCTTCAAGAAAAATAAAATCACTTTTGGGTTGTGCTTCACAATGATCCCATAATCTGTGATGAGGGGTCATTTCAAGCAGTTATAAACCAAAAAGGGTGAGAACCACTGTCCTACATTACAGGTGTTACAGGAGTACTCAAATGAGATTTTTAATGGCTAACTTATTCATGCTGCTTATTAGTTTCTTTCCTAAACTTGCATTAAATTCCTCCTTGCTCAAATACATGTCTTTCCTTTATATTTCTGTACAAAAATGCCCCTGCTTTTTTTCTATTTCAATGTTACTATAAGTGTTACAATTCCGAGCAAGCAACACTTAAAGTAACAATTGAATATGCAATGAGAAAGAAGTGTTAAATGGTGTCTGTTTTTGCATTTCAGCTTCAGGGCATCATGCTCAATATCCAACATAATATTCAACCAGGTTGTATTTTAAGGTTGTTATAAAGTGACCCAGTGAATATGAAGGTCAACGTACAGTGCTGAGTTCATGCAGTCGGGCACTGAGCTCGGCCACTTGCTGCTTGACATTCTTGTGCTCGGTGCTCTCTTTTTCCAGCTTCTCTTTCATCTTGTTGAGCGTCTGCATCATGTCCTCCTTCTCCTGAGTCTTTGCATCGCACTCACGCTCCTTCTTCTCAAACCTCTGCTGCAACTCGTGCTGCTCTGTGAGGGGAAGTCACAGCGATGTATATTTGTCGGTTTACTCAAAACATGTTTTAATTGCCAACCACCTTTAACAAACTTGTTCTTTTTCTGGTATGACATTTTAATCATACCAACCTTTTCTCATTTTCTCCGCCTGCTCTTTCCACTGTTTGACCTCATTTTCATTGACCAGCCTGCAGAGAGGATAACGCACAAATAACTACATAACTCCAGCATTCCGCCCATTATTATTAACTTCTCAGGAAACACAACCCTGTTCTCCGTTCTTCAGTCTGGCAGCCGAGTTATCTGTTCCATGTACTCATTCATGTGTCTGTTCAGTGGACAATCAGAGGACTCACATCCGGACAACGTTCTTCACGTTAAAATTCTCCAGTGGTGTGACGTCGGGGTCGTGACCTTTGTCATTCTGCAAGACCATCTGCTGGACGATACGATCCAACAGCAGCCAGTACTGCACCGTGTTACCGCTCCTCTTGTCTGAGGAGAGAGAGAGAGAGAGAGAGAGAGAGAGTTTCCCATTAGCCTGCTGGCCTGAGTTTTATTATTCAGGGATTAGGATTAGTAACTCCATTCGCATCACAGATAGCACAGAATTAACTTTATTTAACTTTTATTTATTTGATTATGAGAAAATAAAGGAATTATGCATCATGGCATTTTCCAAAACTACAGGTCACAACAAGGGGACACATGTATTTGTTACTGATTGGTGAGACTGCTTTCATCATGGGGGACAACATGTCTCAAAACCTTAGAAAACACACATGCATTATTCCTGTTATTACTCTTTACCTGGGTATTTAAAAATGTTAAATGCATCACATCACATTCAGTGATAGTATTTACATTCATCTTTTTATTTAGGAACTGTCTCCAGCTTGCACTTGTGTATATTCGTGACGCTTGTATTTGCAGCTGAAGTGTTAATTCCAATCTTAATGCCACAGGAAAGTAATTAAAAAGCCACTTGGAGGGGAAGGTGAACTTTAAAGAAAAAGGCTTCTGCAGCTTTTTGGTGGCTCTTTGTTTTTAAGTGAAATGACAAGGGAAACTCAGACTTGATGCATTTTTATGCAGAAAAATAGGATGACAAAAAGTTAATATTAGCCAACAACAGTCACCAGAGTTTTGAGTAAGTAAGAGTCTTCAGTTTGCCTGGGAATGTGCTTATCACATTTCTGGACTGACTAATCTGGAAAAAGTCAACAACCTTATCTTTTTGGCCAGAAACCAGAAGGTACAGATGTGCTGTGTATTTTGTGGGAGTAATACCACTTTTCTTTGGAGCCTCATTATATTTCATTTCATGTTGTTTTGCAATCATATTGTACACATTATAGATTTAAAACTGTATTTCTGTGTGACAGTATTTGTCCAGATGTGTTTTATAGTTTGTAGCCCAGTAATGAGTGATTTAAAGAAAGACTCACGTGGCATCAGGAGACAGTGATGCAGGACAGACATAAAGTGCGGGTATGCGTCCGTGTGGTTCATCTTCTTGCGGATGAGATCAAAAACTTGGGTGGCACTTTTTGTGTCTATATGTGCCTGGAGGAGGAGAAGTAAAACAAAAGCCCTGTGAACATCGCCTGCTAAATAGTTACAACTAATGCAGGAATAATGTCGGGAAATTTTCCCTTACCGACTCAAAACGTTTTGACAAAGCCAGCTCATCCTCGTTCCGCAGCATCTCAAAGTAGTCTAAATGCCTGAGTGTGAGACGAAGAGACTGGATTAGGGAGGCAGCTGCAAATGTGACGCACTGATATACACATATATGAAATACACAGTCAAATACATTATCGTGATCACACACAGTACAATCTCTGCTGTCTTACCACCTGAACTGATGTCAGTCACATGAGGTGGAACCATTAAAACACCTGACATGTTTAAAGGGTGCAACTGATAAGAATCAGCTGTTTTGATGCATGACTAAAATGTTTTCTGGATTTGTAAGTTCAGACAAACGTTAAACTCTTTAACCAAACTGAGACAGTACTTCATCTCACCTGTCTAATGTGGAGTTTTCATGAGAACGTAGCTTATCGATCACAGGTTGGATCCCCAACATGAGAAACTCATATCGTAGGTGGATACGGAATTCCAAACTTGTCTATATTTGAAGAAAATAACAAATTAGCAGCAAAAAAGGATGCAAACGATGTTTAAAAGAGTCTCTTGAATGAGTGGCCAAGGGACATGGTGACCTTGTAGTGTGAAAGGAAGCATAACAACTGTCCAACGTATATAATTCACCTCTCCAGCGCCTTGACTCAGCACAGCATTAATAAAGGACATGATGGCTGTTTTCAGGTTGACCTCATCTCTGTATCGTCCCGTACTCCGGTCCAGATCGTTTATAAGTGTCTGAGGGAGGACAGGTCATTACAGGTGTTAGTTATCTTCACACGATGTTGCTTTTAAAATGACTTTATCTGTCAGCTAAAGATTTAAAATCGCAACTGTGCACTTGACTCGCTCCCACCCACCTGGAATCGCGTCCTCTCGCAGGCGAAGCGTTGGTAGTGCAGCATGGCCTCCAGAATCTTTTTGTGCCCACCGGGGACCAGACACACGGCGCCCATGATCTCCAACACTGCCACCTTGGTCTTGATGTTCTCCGTGGCCAGGCTCTGAGCGATGATGTTGATGCTCTCGGAGTGAGAGAGGACGTGGGCACGGCCCTGCGAGTTGTTCATCAGAGCTTTGATGCAGCCGATCAGAGACGTGTGGATCTGTGATTCTGTGGTCTCGTAGTCCATGCTCTTCAGGAAGTTTAGGATGCATGTCAGGCCGTCCAGGTCGATGAAACGAGTCACGAACCTGAGAGGAGAGCAGGCAGACAGAAACTGTCTTAGTTGGTCTTCTGGGAAGACTAGTTTGAATGTGAAATATTATTATAATGCACAAATGTCCTGCAGTAAAGCTCATGACCCAAATAGCTAAATGTGTGGTTTATTTATGTCCACTTCTGTCTCAATTTCCTGAATCTTCTTCAGTAAATGTAATAAGTTACTCAGGACAAGTGCAGTCAAAAGCTCAGGTACCCGAAATGGAAAGCAAATGTTTTTATTTAATGTATGCTCACGTCAAGAAAAACATCTTTAACCAACACTGCAGTGACCTTTATGGGTGCTCACTTCTTAAAGGACTCTTTTACATATTGAAAAGAGTCACAGACAAGGTGAAAAGAGTTTAATGAAACAAGATGTGATGACAGATGACATTATATGTAAAAGAAAGGGAGGAGATAATAAAGACAAGAGAGGGAGATGAGGGAAGCGTTGGTCCACCTCATAGGTTGTGTCCTCAGAGCCGTCTTCAAGCTCTCTATGGTTTTGTTCCTCTCTTCCTCGTCTTCTTTCTCCAGAGCGAGGAGCGTCGTTCTCTGTTCAACAGGATCAAACATCAGGAAGATCTGAGTCATTAGTCTGAGTAGAAATTCAAAGCCAAAAATAAAGCCGATTTTGATTTGATTGCCAAAGATGTTCAAGCCACGTGGAAAATGCTAAAAAGCAAAAATAGGCTGCTTCTTGGTTTTATTGTGACAAGAAGATCCCATAAGATGACGGTTTGTGGGTTAAATTGAAGATACAGTATGTGACAGACAGCATTTGTACAATCATAGCGTTATATAATTTAATGACATTGTTTCGGTGTGTTACAATTAGAATAGAGAGAAGAATCTCCTTTTGATATTTGAATTATTTGTTGGCTCACTTTTAGTTTCATTTAGTTGATAATTGTCAAGTCAGACTTTATTCATAAAGCCCAGGATCACAGATTTGTCTCAGAGGGCTTTAAGGATAAAGAAAAACTCTTTAATGAGGAAAAATAAACCTCAAGAAGAGCAACAGAGAGGGGTTCCTTGTTCCAAGACTATTTTCTAACCATTTTTAAATCCAAAGAATAAATAATGGTTATGTTATTACTTACAGCTGCCATTGAATTGAGCTGATCAATGTAGTATTCTGGCCAACTAGTTGCACTTTTGTTTTCCTCTTGTTCCTGAAAAACAGAGATTAACAGAGAATGAATGATGCTGTGCAGTGATCCATGTTGGCTTTGTTTTTAAGGAATGTCACACAATGATAAGAGAAACAAAGAACGTGAGATGCGTTAATTAGAAAGACGTTTGGTTTATGATTAACTGGGAGTGATAGGAATTGAATAGTGTTACATAAGAAAGTGGTGTTAATGGAAATCATTCAGAGTCACATGAGGGGACGAGTTGTTATTGGGTTCATGTCACATGTCTGAATACATCAAAGTGGAACTGCACACCAGATGAAGAACATGAAACATACAAACAGCAACAAACACGAGGGAAACAGAAGGTTCGGGGCATAAATAGCCAAAAGCCAGAAGTGGTGCAGGAAGTGAAAGTAGGGCGACACAGATATCCAGCCCATTTTATCATCATGCGCTTCGCTGAGTTTCAGGAGGTGGTGAGAAGTGCCAAAAAGAGAGCCCAGCTGCTTGAGAAAAAGCTTGAGATTAGCAAATGAACGTTAAAACTGTGGATTAAGGACATGGCCTGATTTACGCTGAGATTAATCTCCTGACCGGCACGTTTGTGTTACAAGTGAAAAAAAAAAACTGAAAGACATTTCTTAGATAATTTAATTGTTTAACTCAAAAGGAAACACTGAGGAGAAAATAACTTGACCGTGAACTTGGCTCGTACATAAAAGGCTTTCATTTTAACCCCCGCTTCATTAAGCACAAGCGAGCTATGACCATCAGAAACTAATTGGGCGTCAGTTAATAAAGTGCTCTGCAGAGACTTGGCCGCTCTGACAGAAACTGCGGGTCTTGGCTGGTCTGCAGGGATCGTGCAGCGACAGGAAGGTCTGATCCTGCTGTTCCACTCGAGACCAGTGCCAGCTTGACCAGGCGGGTGCTGGAAGAAGTTCAGTCCATTAGCGGAGCAGACGCAGAGGTGGGGCCGCTTACTTTTCATCTTAAAGAGTTCATCTTTCAACTCGGAAGTCAGCACTCTTCAAACGCTGGAGATGTCCTCAGTTTATTTAGGGTCGTGATGAGTGTATTTCTGGGAGTTTATTTTTTCCACATTTGAGAAAGTAAAGATCAAAGACACATTAGGAAACAGGAATCAATCTCAGTTATTTAAGGGTGAAAGGACAGTCCGCTTGAAAGAGAAGTTAAGTTACAGCTCTGTCCTCTCAGAAATTAAAGTTGTTTTTTTAATGAAATTTGAAACCTAACTGCAAAACCCCTGCTAACAACCAGATCAGTAAATCTGCTTCTTGGCAGATGATGTAGCCTGGAAGACAAGAAGGAGGAAGAAGATTGATTCTGCGCAGCATGATTTCATCAGCTCAGGTGCCTGGCCAAACCAAACAGCTAAAGCTTTGCTGCTTTGACTGACTTATCTCCTCCCGGCTTCTGAAGCCAAGAAACAACAGGCGAAAAAGAGCGCCCTCATCACTGGCGCCCTGATAATGACCCCACCTTCCTCCTTATCATCCCCCCTCCCACCAGACACACAAAAGCTGCACCTGTGGAAGTGAAGCCTTCCTGTTTGCCTTGGACAATGCATGCACGCACAGCACATGCACACGCACACACACTTCCTCTCTGAGCTCAGATGGTGAGTTTGTATCTGTCTGGTTGGGGCCAGGGCCTGCTGCTGAGTCAGCAATATTGATGTCTTTCTGTCACCCCTACCACCACCACCCCCCTTCTGCAGGTCGATGCTGCACGTAAAGATTTGGTTCCCTCAGATCCTCCTCCACCCCCACACCGACACTTAAACAACCCTGCACAGTCTCTAGAAAGCTGAGAGGCAAAGCAACATTTTGGGGTTTATTTTCAAAATGCCTTTGGGCCTTGCTTTGGGCCCAGAAACTTCTCCAAACGAGGCCACTAATTGGGACGCAGTAGAAATGGGAACAAACACCGTGCTGTTTCCATTTTGACTAACTTCTCTCCATCGCTCGCCTTGTTGCTGCTGGCTAGTGGATGATGTATGCAGCCAAAATAAGCCATAAGTGCATCAAGACTTAAAGTGAGTTTTTAGCCAAAAAGGAATAGTTCATCGTGGCTTGTGATGTAGCTTGTTATCTTATGGGTTTTATCATATTAATTGACACAAAAACATAAAAAATTTCCTATTTCTGCATTAAAATGAGATGTCAGCATAAATACACATTATTGGCTGACACGCAAATCTCCAAAGGAATAGTTTAATATTATAGGAAATCCGCTTATTCACGTTCATCCTGAGAGTTAGATGAGAGCTCAAAACCGCTAGCCTGGCTAGGGAAACAGCTAGCCTGGCTGTGTCCAAAGATAACTAAATCCACCTACCAGCACCTTTAAAGCTCACTTGTTTTTTTAATCTGTACAAAAACCTGTGCAAAAATGTAAAGGCCGTTTTTATTTTTACATAAAAAATGAACATCCCGTTATATTTGATTGGCATAGTTGCAACCATACAATACTTTGTATGTATGATGAGTTTTTGCACTGTGGCACGTCTTTCTGCAGCTGTGTGTTTCTGCAGATGTTTTCTGTGCACTGCCATGCAAACCATCCATCCATCACTCTAAATCCCAACATTCCTCGCCTCCAGTTTGTAACCGGATGTAGGAAAAGATGAATAAATCTGTATGCCCGGTCTGCATATTACTCCGGACAGGATATCCTTCACACTCATACCTATGGCCTTGAGAAGCACTGCTGTAAGGACGCGAGGACACATTCAGTTGATCTAAACTAAAGCAGGCGTCTGTGTTTTCCTGCATGCGGAGGAGGAATTTATACACAGGGAAAGGACGAACAACTGACAGTGCTTTAATCATGAAGACAAGACATAATGAAATATGACACTGTCACAAGGTGTGAGTATGTTATGGCTACACGAATGCTTTGATGGGACAGGTGTATTACCTAAAAAGTGAAACTGCATTATATAAAAAAAATCCCCCCTTTGAAACAAGATACTACTTTGTATTTCTACAGTTGCAATATTTGCTAGTATTTTGTAATTCCTGACACTGCCTTCTCGTTGGTGGATTATCTAATGGAACAGGCTGAATTTAGTCTTTGTCTTACGCCCTCTACACATGCCAATTTTTAAGTCCACCTTGTGTAACATCCACTTTAGTAAAGATGTATTATGTAGTTTATGAGTAAAGTGACTGTAATTGAAGAGACACAGACAAACAGACCGGGGATTAAAGTTCTTATAAAGTACCCTTGGTGATACTGGAGTGGTATGTTTGAATGTATGTTTACGTATTTCTCTGTGTATTAAAAGGCTGCCTTCCTTTATAGTACATAGGTATAAATTACATAATACAGTATAAACTGTTTGTGAGCATGATGACTGCTAATGGTTTTCTATCATTGGCATTGCACTAAAATGCTTCTCTCTGACCTCATCTGAGCCGATGTTTTGAAGCTGTTACCAATAATACCAGAAATGGGAGGTTTTCACATTTGAAAACACAATCACATAGCATTTAGACCTAAAAAAACAGATGGGATCATGGTAGACGGGATTGGTTATAAGTAAAGTGACAGGAGCGGGACTAGAAAGGCAGAAGTACCTACGGTCCTGGGAAGAAGGGAACATACATTCATCCCCTACGGTTACTATTTGTTGATTGGATGCCATTTGGGGTTTTGCTCTACCAAGATTATTAAGTAAAAGACAACTACTGCATATCACACCCTGTGCATGGGTAAAAGCTTAGTTTCACTGGGGCATCCTAGTGTCTTAGGAGTTTAAGATGCTGACCATGTAATCGCAGTGTCTCTTGTTGAGTCATCATGTCATTCTCTCTCCTCTCATTTACTGTCAGCTCTGTAGTGTGTGTGCCATCTAATAAAAGGCATCAAAACCTCTAACCATACCTTCGGTCCTAAAGGATTACTATATCTACAATATTATGTCTTCAATGTTTTCATCTCGTAGGCAATTGTATAAATCTGACTTAAAGATAACAGATATAAATCACGTGCATTCCACAGATATGGTGTGCAGACAACACGCTCTTGCTACAGGCTGTTACATACAGTGAGGCAAAGGTTCAGTAGTCTGCGTTTTAAAACAAGCACAGCTTCAGGTATCAACAAATCGATGAGGGAGGAGATTACACAACTCGGCAGTTGGAGATTTGCAGATATTATGCTGCAAAAGCAGCCAGTCTGCAGCAAGCCTACGGAGGCTGACGTGGAGATGGACATAAAGCACAGCAATAGTCTTCTTACCTTCTTTTTGCTGCAGTAGATTTGCCATTTCTTCTCTGCAGGCAGGGCGAACATGGCTTCCCTGTGTTTCTCTGTAAGGTCCAGCTCATCCTGGGGAAAAGAAGCAGTTAAGGGTTAAGAAATGTTGGTGAGGAGCGTTCGAAGGAATTCAAACTATTATGTCTTCACAATCCTTTATTAATGATTAAATAATGATCAGAAGGAGAACATTGTTCCTTGAAACACAGCTCACAGAGCACACACACGGTCTGTCTGCTTGACATGTGGTAACAAACATCTGGAGACAACGTGCATCACAAGAGGCACGCAAAGGGTGCTGCAGGGAAGTGCCTAAATACCAGAGGGCATTTCAACATTTTGGGATTTTGGTCTGAATGCAATTAAAACACATTAGCTTTTAATTGGAGCCTTCACACGTCAAGTAGAGGTCAGGATGTCAGCATTTTAATTAAAGCTGAAAATGATCTGTTTCCTGTTTCCAGTTTTAATCCACATCAGTCAAATCCTGAGGTGATTATGTTTGAATGTGAAAAAAGGTGATCAAAGTCATGAAGAGGCTTTTAAGCAATTTAGTTCCAGGAGACCATACGGTAGGTGGTGTGAACGCAAGTCTAAACACGGCTTTATTATTTCTTAATCCCTATTTAAGCAACAAATTGGGGATTAAGTTAAGGTTGTTTACCCAACATATTTACTGTTAAATGTTTTATGACAACTGCTCAACGTGAGAATCGTCTTCGGGGAAGCCATCAAGCGCTGTGAATCAATATGTGCAATGATCAAATGTCCTAAAAATGGTCGTGTGGACTATTGATCTCATAAATTAGGTCCACGTACTTACTAGTAAGCAACAGAATGAAGAAAAAAAAGGTCACCAATTCAATTGTGTGTTTTATCGATTTTTTTGTTTTATGTTGCAACAGATCCACTGCAACAGATCCACATCGTAACAGAGCAGATGGCCCCAACTTGTTCCTAACGTCTTTTTTCCAGCGAGCCCGCCCCGATTATACATGCGCATGGTGGCTCACGCTGGGTGAAAAGACAAGCACGTGGCTATTTTCTTTTGGTAAACAGAGCAACTGAAAGCCTCCTTGTCGTCACACTCAACTCACTCAATTATGTCTTCATAAAGGGCCGTAGACAAAAACAAGCAATTAGCAGATGGAGGAGGCTGAGACATTAGGAGTTCCTGAATGAGGCCTATTGATGTGCAAAAATGTCATGCTTAGATTACTGCGGTAACCATGGGAGAGGAAAATGGGGCAGGAGAGAGAGCAGTGCCCAACAAATTAGAAGTGACAATAATAGAAAGAAAGAATAGCAGCCTGGCTCTGTTACTCACAAGATAGTGTAAACTGGGAGGAAGTGACAGTTTGTTTGTGAATGTCTTTAAAAGTAAAAGGCTGTGTACACAATGAGTTGAGATTATATTTTGTTGAATGTTGAAATGTCGGTTACCTCTGTATAAACACAAATATTTGAATTATCTTGTAAATTCAGGAAAAAGAGGATCAGTTCCAAGTATGTGGTAATATTTATCTTCCATTATCCGTTATTTATAAGGCAGGATGGTCTTTACATTTCATAGGGCTTTAAATTGTTATTATAAGAACAAAACAAAGAGCTGTCTGTCCACACTACACTACACTATGTAACTACTGTATGTGCTATGTGAGAAGAAGGTTCAGACCACCCCTACGTGTTAGAAAGAGGTCCACAGAAGGATGCTAATCAACCGATTGCAATTAGCAATTATGTTACGTTAAGTTATCTTAAAAATAATGATTTTAAATTCATCATAACCAACTAGATAAAATAATTTTGACTGTAATTGTGTGAATAAATTTGCTTTTGAACAGTTAACCTTGCTTAATCTTTGCTAAATTAGAAGCCTGATGAATATGAACAGAAAACTGGTTTAACAAGAATTTCTTAAAGCACAAGGGCTGATCATAATCTATATTTTTCAATGCCACAAAAAGACTATAACCCCAACACTGCATCACTCCATCTCTATACTTACTATTTAATACTAATGTGGCCCAAGTAAATCAAAATCTTTTAGAATGGCTCACACATATAAATCTCTAAGAAAATGATAAATAATCTCCTAAAACAGCTGGATACTGTAGTTTTGGGCAAATATGACCCAGACAGGAGTATAGTGAAGAGTAGTGCCTTTGTTGGGGACTATTTCCAGCCGAGGATGAATACACATTTGCTGCTCTAGTGAGTATTTACAGCAGCAGGACTGTGTATGTGGGATTTACTGAAAATAAACTACAGTGGCCATGGCCATGGTAATAAAAACAACAAGTCATTCAGTGCAACAGTGTGACTCATTCATGTGGTTTTATAGTTTTTTGAACAACAACAATGGCGGGCTAAGACACAGAGGAATAAGCTCTATCAGGCTTTAGCTACACATGCAAAACTTGTTAGTAGGATCAATTCATTGTTTGTTTTGGTCTTTTCAAGGGATTTGCCGACATTAAGAAAAATATAGAAGAACACCAAGCATATCCTTTCAATCAAATTTAAAAGTTATTTACTGAAACATGAATTAAATGCTTCTTTTGAAGTCTTACAATTACTCTAGCCTGAATTTCTTCAACAAGAAAAAGCTGAATAATATCTTACCACCAACTCGGAGAACATGCCGTCCAGCTCATCATACCCTGGCATCGGCAGTGCCGGCTCCATGGCCTGCAGGGCAAAGTCCTCCCGCAGCCTGTAGGTGATCTCCGGGTGATCGCTGCTGTTAAAACAGCAGAAGATGAAGGAGAGGCCGCCGCGGCCGCCACCTCCACGTTTCCGAGGAGCCATAGCTGTCCGATGTGTCCGACTAGTCAGGTAGGGAGGGTGGGAGGCTCCTTCAGGGCCTCTTTACAGCCTCCTCCACCTCAGAGTTTGGCCTCCGTCAGAGAGTGCTGTGGACACGAAGAAGGAACACAATGAGTTTTCAACACAAAACCCAATCTAGTCTCACACAGCAAGGTGAAGTTTCTGCTCCCCCCCCCCCCCCCTCAGAGACAGATGAACAGTATAAGTCAACAAAAAGGTTCATATAATGCTCATCTGTGGGCACTAAATACAAAAATGTATACTTTCTGTTCTCTTTGATGAAATCCAAAACCCCTCAGAAACACTGAGGCGCCCACAGGCTCTGCTGTGTTGTTAAGAGAAGGCTATGAGTGTTCCACACTTACAACCTAACTCTCTGCCCCTGGTAATGGTTAATGATGTAGGGTCATCATTTTTAAAGCGAAAGTACAACGCACTGTATTAGTAGAGGCAAGCACTGAAAGATTCAATTATGTCGTTTACACAATAGGTCCCCATGAGAGTGTGATGTTTGAAATGGAGACCATCATTTTTCAGGATTAGTGTATTCAGGCCTTTTCATCTCCCCTTCCTTCCTATTCAGCATCGGCTTTCCTCTAAAGACCTAACGAGCAATGATTAGAGGGGTGTGTTTGCAAAGGCCGTGGTGAGAGGTGTGTGAGGCTTTTTGTTGTTTGGCTTGGTCAATGTGGGCAAAGAAGAAAAACAGGCTTTCTTGTAAACGCAGAGCCATGTCATTATAAAAAGGTGTGTAAGTCAGCCGTGGGTGTTCTTCAAACGACAGGTGAGATGTGCAACATTTGCAGTCGACGTCAAACCCAAACATACACCGGCTCAGTCATCCTGATAATCATCATCACCAGACGTTCCCTTCCAGGCTCTCCGGCTTAGCAGACACCATTACACATTTGCTCTGGTCTGTAGCAGCTGCAGTTTTATCAGTAATTTAGGAAATGTGCGCAATCCTGTTGGACTGTCCGCCTTGCCTCTATATCGCAGATAAAAATACATAGAGATCAGCTGTTAGAAATGAACAGCATTGATGGGCTGGGTTGAGCGCATTACAGAAAGTTCTGTCCTGCCAGGTGAAGATCCAATGTGCCCTAAAAACAAGCTCCATGTAAGTAGATTTATCATCGCTTAATGGTATTTTTGGCTGTTAGCCATGCTAGCGGCGAGGCTCTAGGGACGGCGAAGTCAGGGTGTCGGCCGTTCCTTCACTTTGCTTCAGACTAAAATACCCCGACAAATAGATGGATTGTTGTAAAATGTTGTCCATAGATTCATGTTCTCCTACTGACTTTGGCCCTCTCACTTCCTCTACTGCCCCCAAAAGAATTACATTTGTAGTTTTGAGTGAAATGTCTCAGCCACTATTAGATGGATTGCCATGAAATGTTGTACACACATTCATGAACATTTTGCATCCTGGAGCCGTTAGCATGGCTGTAGACACCTGGTCTTGTTTAATGTTACAGCCCCTCATGTCATCTCTTCAGAGGGTATTTTGACCTGGGATCAGTTTCGACTGTACATGTAGCATTTTCTTCTCTGGTTACAGCTATTCAAACATGAAAAGTGACAGGATACTCTGTCGCTAAAGCTAAAAACTTGAAACAAAAGGTTACGTTGTTAAAACAAGACAGACCTCAAATCTCACTACTGAAAACATAAACAGGTTTGATTTGTAACTAAATACCAACTCGTACAAAAACAGCGTAAGAGAGGAGACAGCTGCAGTGTGTGCTCTCCGACCTGCTGGCTCGACTCCAAGCAGGAATAATTCGAATAAAGTGCACAAGACCTCTCTTGCTGTCTGGCGGATAAAGACGTGGTGTCCAGATATCCATGAGGACACCGACAGCTCTGCAGTCTGCCTCCACGCCGTGTCCGAGCGGTGTGACGCCAAGTACCAAAACCACAGAGGCTGCGCGGATCTGCAGGAATTTCTGGACGTCTTTTCTTGGTGACCGGCGGCCCGCTGAACACAACCAAAGTTCACTTGACCTTTCCAAGTGTTTTCAGAGGCTTTGCCCAGAAAAGAATGCATCCCAAGCAGTGTGATGTAGTCTAAATTTGACCTGGTGATCATGTACTTTCACTGTAATCGAAGATTGCGGGGTCACTGTGCGCCGTGGGCTGAGGCAACAGGCGACAGCTAAAGTTACCTCTTCCGAAAGGGAAAGTGAGGACATTTCCTGTGGCAACTTTGTCTAAGTAGAGTCAAATTATAAAAAGTCAACTTTGTGGTCTACCCAAATAAAGCCTGATGCCATAACTCTCCCAGCTGTACATTTCAAACTTGGAACAGTCGCTAGAGGTGTGGACGACTTTTTCCAACCACCAGAAAATCTTGAAATCTGCCAAAATTATTTTTATATTTCACCCTAAAATGTCTATGCCTCCTTTAATATGCTGATGCTAGCAAAAACAAAGAAGCCAATCCCAAAAAGGAATATAATAAAATAAAAAAAACCTCAAAGCAACGATACCATTTAACAATTTAATGTTTTAGTCCAAGTAAACTGTGTTGATAATGATTTGTTGCAATGGCCACTTTACATTTACATTAGTCCAACTGACCAGGTGTGTCTCTTGATGGCCAACAAACTAGTAATAACTTGGCAAACTGTCAAACATAACTAACAATAGGCACATTTATCCCATTACTAGAATAATGTCTTTTCTAAAGAAAGTGTATACAAACTACACAAACCGTGTATACAAACTCCTTACAGTGTACTGCACAGGTACCTGAGGCCAAACGGCCACACGTGGGATAAAGTACACAGCAGCTCACTCTAACTAACACACTGAATAGTGTATTTATTTTGACACATCCTTGACTTTTCCAAATAGACTACCACAGGCCTCAGCAGCAGCTGCTTGGCTTCACGCTCACCATCTATTCTAGCATGAAGGGAAGAAGCATTCAAAGCCCTCTTTGACCATATTAGTCCACAAAACGTCCCATCTTTTCCATTAGCTAAAGCGAGCTGTAAACTTTGTGTAAACCAGTGAGCCAAAGTGGGACAGCGCTGGTCCCCCTCCAGCTACAGGAACCTGGGGATGTGCCACGGCCCGGCCATGTGGGGAGGGTACAAAGAGGCAGACAACCAGGGCAAACAGGGGCAGCGTTTAAGGTTTGAACATGCAGACTTTGTGTTTGTGCTGTAATTGTTAACCTGCGTGCTTGGCCATTAGCCCCAAGAGGTTGTCTGTCACACGGTCAAGGTTCCCAACATAACAGAGGCCTGTTAGAACAAGAGGACATTCCTCTCATAGCCAGGTGAGCCTTGTGACCCTGAACAACAACACCTTCCACCGTCCTGCTCTGAGGGAGGAGAAACCCGGACTACTTCAAATCCCAAATCGTGGTCAGACTGACCCTTAGCTCTCCAAGAAGTAAAAGTTTGCAGAAGTAATAATTATTTCCAGGGATTATCCGTGTGTGTTTGAAATGTTAACAGTCTGCACATTGATGATTATGTCATGTAACAGCTGCACTTTTCACATAATCAAGAAGAATGCTGTTTATACCGACGTCGATCAACTCTTGGACTGTGCTGGAGAAACATCATGACTTTTGCAGGTCGCTGCTTACAGTACTCCTTCATTCATACACATCCAATAATTAATCCCACCCACCCATATTCACACAAACAACCCCTCTCTTTGTCTGTAGTAGATTTCTGTCCATGGATAGTCTTGTTGTTTTCGTGACCATGTGGTTTTGTGGGTGACCTGGCGCGAGTCCAGACTGTAAAAAAAGAATCCCAGTGTTTGTAAAGTGAGCGTGGTGCCGGCCCGAGACCTCGCCATTAAACCTGCAGAAGTGTCGGGTTTGCTGGAGAAAAGGCAGAAGCCGCGAGGAGCATCTTAAGCTAAACACAGAGAAACGCTCACGTTACTAAACATGTGCGAAGAGGGATGGAGGAGAGCGAGCAAGCATTAAAAGATGACCTGACACTTTTCATACAGCTGTCTTCTTTCAGCTCTGCCAAAGCCTCGTTTCACTTTCTCCAATTTTGTTCTGTCCATTTTGCTCATCTCTACACCTCCGCTACTGTTCAAGCTTAGGAGATTCAGGATATATATTATTCGATCCATGGCACAAGCATTGACGGTAGTGGAAATAATGTGGATTAGATTTCTCTGGAGCTGCTTGGGTCACAGGTGCCCTGCTTCACCACAGTGCTCCTGGTGTTAATTGGCCAAAAGATGAACCTCGCAGTTCCCCAACTGAGTGAAAGTTGTTGTGTCCGTGCCCGAACACTTAGAAATAAATAATAACAGCAAGATGAAGTACTGAATACTGCCAAACATGAAGGACAATCAAACTTTGCATTAAAACAAAACATCTGTTTCTGAACCAAATCAAATCCAAATAAAAACATATCATCTAATAGTAATTGCGTTGTCTGTCATAAAGTGATCGCTGTCATCAATTTAGGTGACTTTGTGTATAATTTATAAATACTAACAGGTCAACTTAAAGCTGATACTAATAAGTCAAAATGTGCCTCGCTCGGAGCAGGAATTCAGCGCTGGAGAGAGAACAGAGTGGACAGTGGGGTATTGAAAACAGATGTGTGAAATGCCTTCTTCTGCCCTTGCTGGCATCTCTCTGCAGTTTTCTGGAACTGAGATGTACTCTTAATTTTTGAAATCTGCAACTGCTACGGCTGCCTGAGTCATAGGCCGGGCTAATGTTGGTGGGTGACAAGACACAGCCTTCCTATGTTTCGAACAGAGCAGAGAGAAGTCGTTCTATAGCCAGAGGCAACGGAGGGAACCTTGAATGAGAATGCGAGTCTTAGAGCAGTAATGACAATCAATGCAAGGAGCCATTGTCAGGCAGCAGGGCTGCTTCACCTTGACAGGGCTCAAGCACTATAATTAGCAATAATCTACCTTCTTCAAATGTCCTTGAGTAAGACACAGACTCCCTTCCCTGCTCCAGAGACACTGTCCCTGACCTTTCTGTGGAGCGAGCAAATGAAAACGAAATTTGTCACGAAAAATTGAATCAATGAAGAGTCACGTTACTATTATTATCACCCTCACGTTATGCCATTCCTCTAACCCGAGACAGCACACGTGCATTCATGTTGTTAATCATCCTGTCACATTTACAACTACATAAAACCCATTCCATGTGTTGTTTTGGGGTTAGCTGTAATGAAGAAAAGATAAATAAATAAATGCCTGGGTTGGACAGAGGATAGCTGGAGCTGTGTTATAGCAGAAAGCAGAAAGGCAGCAATTAATCTTAGGATTTTGGGATGGATCAGACCTGCAATTTGATGCTGTTTCATACTATTACACTCCATTGCATTATAGTGTTTCTCACACTGACAAAAAAAAACAACTGAAAACAACTGAGCATTAAAGTGTACTTATATTATAAAAAAACACTGGAGTTCGCAGTTTGGGGATTACAGTGTGCTTCACTCGAGGTTTATGGACCTTTGGAAACCCCCGCAATTGTTCAGAATCACACTTGGTAATTTATTTTGGATCAATTTGGACGGCCGCAAACAAAAGGCTCAGGAGTCACACCGTGAAGGCTGGTGGTTGTCCTTTCATCCAAACACAGCCTGAGCTTGGAGCTGCCCAGCTGAAAATCAATCAGCAGCTCAGTATTTGGACAGAGAAGTTGCTCAACCTGTGAAACTCAAAACTGTTTTGACCACAAAATGCCCAACAGTAACAACTAAAACAAATCTCCATTGCTCAATGCAGCTGCAGAACATGTATTGCTAAGCTTTTTCGCGATAAAGAAAAACAATCAAATCTCCCTCAGTATTTGCTCAAAGCCGACATTAGCAACTGTTCCATGTTAACACCGGTAGCTATTTGGCAGTTATGTTGATGTTAAGCATGGTGTTTCACATTGTGTGATTGTGCCCGGTTTAGCTACGGTACAAACGGCGTGGCGGCGTGCGATTTTCTCGCACAGCTGGAGAGAATACATAAGGCTCGTTCTGCCAATTACTTAATGGCGCCCTAAGTACACAATGAGTAAACACACTCAGACTTGGACACACATCAGGAAATAACTGAGCCACGACAGAAATGCTGACTGGCAGGTTAGGAGCAGATCAATCACGTCTCAGCGGTGTCCTGAGTGTTAAATGAGCAGTGGTACAGTAGCAGAGCTGTTCAGCTCCGATGCCTGTGTTCTCATGTGCATTTATGTTACGGGATTGTGTGTCAAGATATGACAAAAGGCATTGCCTCTGGAGCATTAATGTCACATGGCAGAGGGAGTAATGCTGAAGTGGCTCTCAGATTACAGGATTAACATACAGGGACAGAGAGAGAGAGAGAGAGAGAGAGAGAGAGAGAGAGAGAGAGAGAGAGAGAGAGAGAGAGAGAGAGAGAGAGAGAGAGAGAG